>JAODUH010020527.1:0-25594 GCA_027564835.1 Typhlichthys subterraneus | reverse complement strand
CCCCCCCCCCCCCCCCCCCCCCCCCCCCCCCCCCCCCCCCCCCCCCCCCCCCCCCCCCCCCCCCCCCCCCCCGTATTGTATGCTAGTGTGAAACACTATCCTTTGATGTTTGTATTCTCCATAAAAAAATGCACGATTTGAGGTCTCTCCAGTACTGGGATATGGTGGTTTGACAGCACAGATGTAGAGGAATATGACTGCATGAGTCTGAATTTGCCTCTGGACACTAACATTTGTTTCTGGCTAGTAGCTACACAATAGGTGTCAGGGGAGGGGTTGATCATTAACATGCTATTTCATTCATTCCTTCTTTATACACACAGTAGAGCAATGGTTGTGTAAAGCCTACAGAAGAGGGGACCGAGGTATTCCACGATGGCCTGTGTGTTTTCAGAAGACACAAACGGACACGTGGTAACATGTTGAAGGCCTGCATATCGAAATGAGCTAGGAAAGAACCCAAAGTATTAGCTTTGGAATGGTCAGAGGTAACGTGGCTGCCTAAGTACAGTAGTGTCCCAATCGACAATGCCAATCAAGACAAATAGAGAATGAAAAGAACAACAGGGTTCTCTTGGGCACACGGACAAGACGTTTTGAAGGGAGTTTTCACTGTTTCAGCTAAAAAGGGCTAACTGGTGAAGCTAAACTGAAGCAGCTTTGCTGTGCGCTGCTGGTTTGGGGACTAAACAATGTGTGCTATATATTATACAGTACAGGCTGGAGAACCGAATGTAGGCAGGCGACATGGAGAAGAATCACAACAGGGGCCTTGAAAAAAGGGACAACAAAGACTCCTGATCCCTTGATTCTCATCTTGCTGAACAGAAACAGGGCTGAGAGGGTGGAGGGATCGGGGTGCCATGAGGAGAGAGAACCCAAGAGAGACAGAGAGAGATGAACAAACAGAGCAAACAGAGATGAGAGGAGAGAGAAAACAATAAAAATGCTAATAGCTTAAGGTCTGGGAGGAACGATAACAGTGTTAAAGGCAGAATATACAAACAAGTGGCTTGAAATAAAAGTGAAAACAACACAATGACAAACAACTTTTCTTTTCCATTACCTTCATCTCCTTCTGCATTTGATAGGGCGCGGCATGCAAACATGCAAGTAGAGAGAGGAGGGTTAGAGACACGACATGTATGGCTGTCACCTGTTCACACATTCAGTGACATCCGGCACCCCGTGCTTTAAAACCACAAGCTTAGCAGCCGCTCAACAACATTTCTACTAGATCAATTCTACACATCGTTTACCAGGACAGATGAATGCAGTTACAGTACAACCTGTGTCCTGTGTAAATGGGAGTAAAACATCATATATAATGCGCACGTTGTGTATGTAAGTAGTAGGCATCACAGAATAAGTACCTGTTGTGATTCTATCAAACACAATCAACGTATTAAGGAAAATAATCAGTTATTATGTTTGTCATAATCACGCAGCCCTAATTGACAGCACTGGTACAAATGAGCTGCCACATTCACTTTCTCCAATGCATTTGTGTAATCTAGTTTAATTTGCTAAATAACAGTTGGTTTTTCTCTGAATATTAATTAAATATTATAAGTTGTATGTGGAAATTAGAGCTACACCAATACAAATGACGCATGGCTATAACGTCTTTGATGGTGCTTTAACCTTTGATTTAACTGGGGTTGAATTAGCCAGGCTGCAAACCTAAGGATCTGCACAACATACTTCCACATGCCCCGCTGAGCCCACACCGCAAACATTTTCAAGGCTACAAAAAATATCACAAAAGTTAAGATCTGGATATGTTACCATCAGAGCCGCGATGCGTATCACGCGTCTGAGAGTGACAGCAGGAAGCTGTCAATCAAGTTGTGGAAAGAGTCCCAAATGGCAGGCACAATAAAAATATATATGTAAAGTTAACAACTAACTACTGTACATTCACACTAGTGTAGAAGGTGTCTGTTTGTCCTAAATCAGAGGAACACTGAACACCTCTGCTCTATATGAGCAGGACTTGTGTTTTCTGCTGACAAGCTAGATACAACACTGTAAGGTTCAGCTATAGGAAAGTATGTCGTGTATGATGCTTGTCTTACCGTATATCTGGGCTACATAACATGCTTAAAATAGGGCGATAAACAGGCACTAATGGGTGAGACGATTCACCCAGAACACACGCAGGCCTGACACAATGTTTGTCACAAGGCAAACGCTGCTAAAAACAGAACTGTTCCATTCTTTACTCCAAAGTGGGACGGTTCCGGGTACGGAATTGTTTGGTTCGCTGTACTGCTGGAGTCAGCAGTTGTTAGTGTGGCCTGTGTGTGGTCTACACGTCAAGCCTGACCCCTGTTGGTCACAGAGAGCATGGTTCACCCCAATTCAAGCTTTACTCAAGTTCATTTTTCTTTTATGTGTCCTTTTTTTGGGTGTTTTTTAGATAAATAAGTCTCATGTCTTAAAAGGTAATTTTGAACACTATGATATTCTCATAAAAGGCTCTTACATGAGCATAGCATAGGAAATATGTAGTTGGGTGGTCGAATCAACAATCATGGTCAAAGACAAGGATAGTAATATTTTAAAATCTATCCAATATATGTCCTGTTGCAAGGCAACCATCACAACAACGCAAAGCGTGTAAATGTATTAATAAACAGGCAGCCCCCCCGATCACAACGGAACACATATGGTGGAGATGAGCTGTGAACTGTGGAGATGATTAAGAAGTTCATTACCCCTTCCAGCTATGTCTGTGACAGCAGGGAGAGGAGAAGGGGAGATTTGCTTGGAGAAGTGGCTAAGCAATCTGTCTTCATTAGAGAGGGATGGCAAAAAAAAGATGTCTACTGTGCATTTCATGTTCCAGCCCCTCCAAATTAGTACCAGAAGTTCTCACGAATGGGATGCAGTAGCCTACTTTGCACAGTGTCTTTAAATAGTTAAGTGGCTTTAGGATTGATAGCCAAAATAGATTTGTAGCACTGTGTTTATTTGAGCTAGAAGTCTCTCTTCTGAATTAACAACTCCATTCCTTCTCTTTGGGGATTGTTAACATGCTGCCAAATGTCCTAGTACAGCAGAACAATATCAAACATTACCAAATAATATTGATGACAGAGGTAGACTATTCAAAAGCACACAGCCAGAAACAATAATAGCCACACAGGCAGATGCAATAATATGACAGGCTAAGGCTAGCCACACAGGCAGACACACTATGGGAGGATAAGGCTAGCCACACAGACAGACACAATACTATGGGAGGATAAGGCTAGCTACACAGGCAGACACAATGCTATGGGATGTTAAGGCTAGCTACACAGGCAGACACAATACTATGGGAGGTTAAGGCTAGCTACACAGGCAGACACAATACTATGGGAGGTTAAGGCTAGCTACACAGGCAGACACAATGCTATGGGAGGTTAAGGCTAGCCACACAGGCAGACACAATACTATGGGAGGATAAGGCTAGCCACACAGGCAGACACAATACTATGGGAGGTTAAGGCTAGCTACACAGGCAGACACACTATGGGAGGTTAAGGCTAGCCACACAGACAGACACACTATGGGAGGTTAAGGCTAGCTACACAGGCAGACACACTATGGGATGTAAAGGCTAGCCACACAGGCAGACACAATGCTATGGGAGGTTAAGGCTAGCCACACAGACAGACACAATACTACAGTATAGGAGAATAAGGCTAGCTACACAGTAAGCCAATTAAAATCAAGGAGAGGGCGGGACATACAATATCAACACTGAACAATGGCAGAAGAGAGGCTGGTCCTGGCCGTCAGTGACAACACAGTAATTTATGATCTATCACTGGAGAGTCAGCCTGATAACTAACTGATATGAAATCAAAGGCTTGGAGGGATGTTGCCAACACACACACACACAGTTACCTTTAGTGGCTCCTGCGGCCCCCAGATGGTAAACGGCCCCCAGGACAAGCCAGAGGGCCTTCTGCTCTTCACCGGAGATGCCGAGTACCTTCATGGCTGCCTGTAGCTTGGTGAACTGCTGTGAGGCTCTCTGCTTATCCTCAGGCTGGAGACAGGAGGAGAAGAGGAGGAATGCCAAATAACACATTACATATTCTGTGCTGCCAATTCTCCCCCCACCCCACTTGTACAGTACAGAGCAAGAAACAGACAGATTACCCACAAACCCTCCCTGCGTGCCAGATTACCCACAAACCCCCATGTGTAATTACGTGAAGCACACTGTGCAGTACAGTTAGTGAGTTTGGAAACAGAGAGGCCTCAAGGGAAATTCCGGGGCACACTGGCTCCCGATAATGTATAAATAAGCTACATAAACAATTGTGGGAATTGGTAATGAAAGGTGTTTAGACCTGACGAGAAGTACAAGACATCCTTTTTAATGTACAATGGATGCTTTAACATTGTAGAATGTGTAAATGTTATGTAGGGCGGCTTTAAACTAACTTTTACCTTTTCCTCTGTGAAGTACAGCCAGAGAAAATGGAATTTAACAGATAGGGCTCAAGGAAGGGCACTTCTGCATTTGATTTTTGGAAAGGGGAACTCTTCACCCTGTACGCAGACCAGAACGACCCAGCATTCTGTGCTGGGTCGCTGGGATTTCTCCATACTATTGCCCATTATTGCTCTCTGGTATCTTGTAATGGGGATCTTGAGTATATTACATTAATTCCCAAGTACCTACGATCAATCTGAGGCCACAACAGTGGTTGAAATAATCTGCACCAAACTGTTTCGGGGGTAAAGTGACTTTGTTTCAGGCCATGCTTGGTAGATTTAGCTGTCTGGGCGCTGCCTACCTGTACATCAGCCACCACAGCAAAATGCCGTCACTTAGGAGACGGGAATCGCTCATTTTCGCTTCCATTTAAATGCATTACAGTGCTCCATCTTTGTAATTATTCAAATATATTTGTTACAGTGGAATAAACAGCCAGATTACCCACAAGCCCCCCGATGTGCCGTGTAATTACATGAAACGCCAACGCAGATGTAAACATAAGGTTGTCGGCCCCACGGAGGGGACCCACCTCAATCACACCGTCTAGCGTAATTACCTTGGACTGAGGCAGGATCCCAAAAGCACTGTTCTCTGCAAAGTGGTTAAAGTGCAGCTCCGTTCTGAGCGAGCAGGGTGGGAGGGAGAGAGAGAGAGGGAGGGGAGGGGGGGGGCAGGGGGAGATGGAGACAGAGGATAAATGGGCAGAAGGACATGAAATGACAAAGCGCTCCGCCGCAAGGTCAATAAATGAGACAGTTATAAAGCCGGGCGGACTCCGTGCCAGGCTTTTACCAAGTAGCCTGGCAGCTGCAGAGGACACAACAAACAAGGCTCGGACAACTGCATTACATCTGGTGTGCTGCCCATCATCATGCTGCAATGTGAATATATATATATATATCAATGTATCACATATCAATGATCTGCATTGTGAAACCGCTCAACATGATACTCCTTGGATTTGACCAGAGCCATGTAGAAGAGAGTTGCAACAACTCCAATGAAATTTTTTTTTAATTTCATTTTATTTTTCACATAAACGGGCGGATCATGAAATCTCAAAACAGTTCCCGTACGTTTGTCGCAAATACTAGAAGTACCCTATAAATTATATTGTAAAAAGTAAATTTATGCATTTATTGACTTAAGCTTCGGGAATCATTTTGAATGTGTCCGAGTAGCAACTGAACTTTCCAATCAACATCGTGTTTATAGCAATACCGTCGTGGTTTTCCAATCAGCATCGTGTTTATAGCTATACGGGCGTGATTATTCAATCAGCATTGTGTTAATAGCTATACGGGCGTGGTTTTCCAATCAGCATCGTGTTAATAGCTATACGGGCGTGGTTATTCAATCAGCATCGTGTTAATAGCTATACGGGCGTGGTTATCCAATCAGCGTTGTGTTTATAGCTATACGGGCCTGGTTATCCAATCAGCGTTGTGTTTATAGCTATACGGGCGTGGTTTAGGTGTTCCAATCATGGAGCAAACTGCAAAAACGACCAGATGGTTCATCCAATCAACTGCCAAGATTTTTTTTTTAAAGTACAGCCATTCACAATCAGTTTCAATATACGGCTCCCCAGATGGACTTGTGACAACAATTCCTCTGGCTTAGGGTCAGGTTAGCACCTTGCATGAATGTGTGTGTGAATGGGTGGATGTGAGGCTATACAGTACACAGCGCTTTGAGTGGCCGGAAGGGTGGAGAAGCGCAATATAAATGCAGTCCGTTTACAACTACAGAAATACCAATACAAATTAAAATAACTTTTTTATAGAAAGTACAGTACAAACTCCCCCTCCCTTTCTATTTATCTCTGGTTTATTCTGGAAGTCACCTGAGACTGGCGTCTGCTCCGGCCATCATGTAGTAGAAGACATTGAAGGTGGACTCGTCGTCAGGCCGCTTGCTCACCCTAAGCTTTTCCAGCAGCATAGTCTGCAAGAAGAAGTGTAGGGTTCTCAGTGTGCGTGGCTGATGTGCACGCACCTCCACAGACACAATTATAAATGCTATTATAGTGTATATTATGTATTAATCACATCATCTTTATCAAAGACGCAGTTTCTTAATAAATGGTTTTTGCGTTTAATGTGAATAGTATTTTAATTTTTAATTATGTTTATAATATAGTGTATATTATGTATTATTCATATAATCTTTATCAAACACGCAGTTCTTAATCAACTTTATTTAATATGAATAGTATTTGTATTAATAATTATAGTAAATATTATTATGCATTATTCACCTAATCTTTATCAAACACGCAGGTCTGTTTTTGTGATAATAATAATTAATTGAGGGTTCTTAGTTTAAGGTGTGGTTGAAACACTAGCTGCGTTTACATGGACCCTATTATTCCAATTGGAATTGGGTTAAAGCCCAACCAGAAAGAATATGCTCCATATAAACACCACGATCGGAAGAGAAACGGCCAACCCGATCGGAATGTCATTCCGAAGCAGAGAGGTAGTGCACTTCTATGACCCGATTGAAAGTAGAGTTCTACCATGTAAACGGTTAAACCCGATTACTTCCTGGTTGCGTATGCCCGACTTGCGTAAACTATTCTGCACAGCCACTGTACAATGAATAAGAACGGTACAACATCTGGACAAATCAACTGCGATGCATGCAAATAAGTGAATGGGAGTTAGAAACGGTGTTGTGCCCAAAAGTGACTTGCTGATAAAAAGCGATCGCACGGAGCTCTGTTGGCGGGTGTTGGCTATAGTGCGTGTGCTCGCTGGCAGAGCTGGGGGACGTGGAGCAGTGTCTGGGATCAAATATACTGTTAAGGTAGCCAGGGCCAGTGTGTGCGCGTGTTTCTCTGTTTCGCTTCATCTGGAGCTGCATACAGTAACAGTCACACAAACAGCCTCACTCTCTCCGACGTACAATACTAGAAGCTGGTTTTACCATTTGCTAGTGGGACAAGATTATGAGCTAGATACTGTGTGCATGTTTATAACATCAATTCCGATAAGTTGCGACATCCCATGTAAACACCAGACCCGATTAGGTGACCTTCCATGTAAACACCAGATCCGATTAGGTGACATTCCATGTAAACACCAGACCCGATTAGGTGACCTTCCATGTAAACAGGTAACCCGAAACTGTCAATCGGAAAGATTCCATTCGGAAAGACAAAGTCTCCATGTAAACCCAGCTAATGATGTACCACTGTGTGTGTGTGTGTGGGTGTGTGCATGTGAGTGCGCGTGCATGTGTCTGCGTGTGCGTCAGGAGTGTAGTTGATGGTTACCTGGATGGAGGCGGAGGCCACTTGCCCAGCCTGGTCAAAGTCCAGGGACACAATGTGGGAGAAACGGCTGGCGTTGGTGTTCATGGAGGTGGAGCTGTTCCCAAACGCCTCCAGGATGGTGTAGACCGCTTGCCACTTCTCCGCTGAGAGAGAAGGGAGAGAGTCTCACGGTAGAAAGGACCAATACATACTTGTACTTGTACTTGGAGGTTTATGTCTGCAAACGCTGAGGGTGCGTCCATTCCATCCTGCCTCTACGAAAACTACAGAAAACTACAGCCAATAGCAGCCCTGTGGGGTCAACCTCACACTGAGGCTGTTAAGTTCACCTCATTTTGACAGTAGTTCTGCTGTGATTAGTAAGCCACCCATCTATTTCGTCATGTGTTGTAATCAAACGCACTCTCACTTTCCAAAGTTTCAATGGGTATCACATGAGTGAGTATACACTCCGAGTATACGAGCGTTCATAGGTCGCACAGTCAAATGGTAATAATAATAATATCGTTAGCAGGGGAAGGATTACAAGGAAGGATGCATATGCTTGTTTTATGTACTATGATAATGTTATCAATCACAATGTTATTCATTTAATACTACCGACCTCCTTGGTGAACATTTGTCATTGAAACTTTGAAGGAAAGATCACTCAAAGTTTGGTCATTATCTAGATCATTTTTTGCGCAAGATAAAATATGTAATGGCGGAACTGAAAATAACAGTCAAATAATTGTATAATAAAATTTGGATTATCTAGTTTACAGCATTCATTTTTTATTGCAATATCAATCTGCTTGTAAACATAACTGACCGATACCAAGCCCCGCCCCTTCTTGCCTGTCCTTCAATAACAGCTGAGCATTTTTTGGATTCTGACAGAAACTCCATCAACTGCCTGACATAGCCTACTATGCCGCTTTGTCCAACCTAGTTACCTAGTTAGTAACTAGGTTGGACAGGTGAAAGGGGCGATCGTCGCCATGCCAGCGTATCCATGCGCCGCTCGTCTCAAGCCAGACACTCACCGGAGAAGATCTTGCCAGTGCTGCCAGCGATGGAGACCAAGTACTGCACAAGGTGTTGGCAGTTTGTGGTCTTGCCACTGCCAGACTTGCCCAGCAGCACCACAGACTGGTCTTGGCGGGTGGTCAGCAGGTTGCGGTAAGCGGCCTGGGCCACGGCGTAGATGTGGGGTGCCGTGTCTTCGCGTCGGCAGCCCTTGAACATGTGCATGACCTGGGGGATTTGGGGGAGGGCAGGGGAGGGAGTGAGAGAACCACTAGGACTAAACCAGAACACCAAAGTTGCACAAATCAAAATAAATAAATACATACATTTATAAATAAATAAATGTATAGAAAATTAAATACAAAATATAAATAAATAAATACATGTAAAAATACAGAAACAGCCTTTTTTATTACCCAAATTTAATAAATGTTTCATTCATTTCTGCATTTTTATACTTTTATTTATTCATTTATTTAGCTTTTATTTTGGCAGCTTTGGTCCACTATAGATAATGACTTCAGGAAATATTTAGGAAACCATTTACGGAGAAAGCTACAGGATAATGTCAATTGAAAAGGATGTGTTGACAGGAGTTGACATCATTGGCATTCATCATTCCTTTTTGACATTTAAAACTGTCCACGGATGATTTCACCTAAACGATAAATTATTATATTATAGTGGCCTTACTAGTTATGTGATCTCAAAGTACAAATTGATATGTTGGGGGAAAGCATCTATACAGTGATTGGTCTAGTGGTCTGGGTGTTGGACTCACAGCCGGAGTCGTGGGTTTGAACCCAGGAGTTGACCCACCTGTAAGCATCCTTGAGCAAGATGCCTAACACCCTACCTGCTCCATGTAATAACTGTACTCATTGTAAGTTGCTTTCGATAAAAGCGTCTGCTAAATTATCTAATTATAATTAATTGAATGTTACCATTTTATGTAACTATTGTCCTAATGATATTTAATACAATTAGTGATAATTCAATCGGGAAATGCTGACAGCATTTAAGCCACAACCTTGAGTTGCCTTCCTTGCTGTGTGTTCTTACAGTGTGCGTATTGTGTGCATATCTACAGAGATCTAATAAAGAGCCACTTCATGTGTAGGTCATTAGAGATGGTACAGCAGATGCTAATGGATGTTGGCCCCTGACAGCAACCTCTGGCTTTCATTAAGCTAATTGGATGTTACTGTCTCACTTGCGTACTGAAGAGCTGAGCTGAAAAGCCTCGGTTCCGCTCTCATGAAGCTCCAAAGGTCTCTCAATGGCAGCGTGGTTGAACACCGCACACATATGTATCTAACTGTATATCTAAAATAATGAGTGTTTTAATTTTAATGTGAATGCTGCGAATGTATCACTCGGCGCTATACACGTTCTGATACAGCTGCATGCAGGACGATAGACCTAGGCAGTCGTATCGTCACTACTCACAGTCCGAGGCACCTCGGAGTGTAAAAATTGAATAGGAACACAGAATGGTACTTTTCTTAGTTTACTTTTGGGTTATGCCATGCTCAGGTTTTTTTCAGTGAAAAGAAATTGGGCTTTTGACATACAGTCAGTGCAATGGGAGCGGGAATAGTGTGCATATGCATATGTGTGTTGCCTGTAGAGGGCGTCCTAGCTGCCCGAGTGTGCGCACCTTCTCTGAGTACATGGAGGGCGTGCTGAGGGGGTTGATGATCACCACGTTGGACCCCGCGTAGGTGTGGATGAGGTTGCCCCCGTAGCGCTGCCTCAGGCAGTGCATGACGCTGGACTCGTTCATGTAGAGCATGGAGGCCAGGTCTTCTGAGCGGTCGTAGGAGGGCGGGTTGGCCTTAGGAACGGAGATAGAACACGCAGAGATTATTGCTAAATAGGGATAGAACAAGCAGAGATTATCGCTAAATAGGGATAGAACAAGCAGAGATTATTGCTAAACGGAGATAGAACAAGCAGAGATTATTGCTAAATAGGGATAGAACAAGCAGAGATTATTGCTAAACGGAGATAGAACAAGCAGAGATTATTGCTAAATAGGGATAGAACTCACAGAGGTTATTGCTAAACGGAGATAGAACATGCAGAGTTTATTGCTAAACAGATAGAACACAGAGATTATTGCTAAATAGGGATGTAACAGTTAGCGGTTTCACGATAAACCACGGTAACATATACAGGTACGATGGTTAGTATTATCGTTGCATATATAAGAGTAGAGCAGATAAAATGTATTTATTTGTGGTTTAGTCTATTATTATGTTACCTGAATAAATTAGGCTATTTATGTCAGCACAGTACCTTTTGTTTTTTATTCAGCACATTTTAACAATACCGAGATAATACCGTTAAATGAGGTGAGAAAGACAAGGCTCGTGCATTCTGTGAGTCTCAGTACAATCCAAAACAGACATTTGACCTTTCAACCTGACCTGGGAAAACATCCAAAGAACACCATCTGAAACTTAGATCTCTGCCTTACAGTTCCAGGAACGGTAACAGAAAGATGAAGTCCCTTTTTACAGCATTAGACATCATTTGTGAGACGTTAGTATGCACAGAGGCACACCTCAAAATATTCCATGACTTTGATACTGATGTTAAAACAGATTGTATTTTCCCTTGACATCTCCCCTCGGCATCCATAATGACACTTTTTAAATCAAGCAGATGTTTTATTTACATTTTATTAGCTGCCATCAACCTTGGCAACACAGTCACTTTTATCTTTGTTGTCTGAATATTTAAAGAATTTAATGATTTATGGAATAAAATGCTAAATACGTGTCACTGTCTTAAAGGTATAGTCAGCAATTGCAAGCTAATTGTAAGATAATAAACTGTCAAATTCACCAAATATCTGCTCTCATTCCGCTAACACACCATTCTCTGTGCGTGTAAAAAAAAGAATCCGATACTTCCACACAGCCCTGGCTCCGTAAACACGAACATAAACAAAGTGGCGAACACCGCTTACAACAACAATGTCCTTGGCTTCACAGTGAGCTTCAATGTGTGGGGCGGAGCTTCTGAGGGAGTTTGTTTTGATTCCAGCTCAAAGCTAGCAAGCGTCCTCGAGAATGACTTGACATACCTTTAAATGACAGCATTATTAGGCTAATGCCCCCTTGGTTGGGTGCGTGTGAACATATCTGAAATGTTCTCTGCACTGGGCCGGACTTTAAACTAAGTGAATGAGTGGCATCGGTGGCTGGTGGGCCAAACATATCCCCCTCTTGACCTCTCGGTGCCCCCATGGGGCTGGCAGTGCTCTTGGTAGCAATCTGTGCCTGCCTGGTTTGGGACAAACTGACTGACAGGTGCAGAGTACCCCCCCCACCCTTGTGTTCAAGCCTTCCTTCTGTGCCTTCGACATGCCAGAACCCTCTTCTGTGAAGTTAAAGTCTAGTCTTTACACCGCCGTACTGGCAGAGCCAGGCTGCACGAGAATAAATCAGGAGAATAATTGGTAGATTTAATGCCCTAGCTCGGCATCGTTAGAACAATGGAACATAAGTCCTGTTAAGGTTGTCCTGCGGCCTATACGTTATGGATTTAAAAAAAACAGTCCTGAGGTATGAAAATGTTACAAAATAAGGATCGAATGTATGGTAATGCAATCACAGGATTATTACATTTATTAAGGAAAACTATAGATTACATGTTTTTATTCATTAATAACGAAGTGTAGCTGTAACTAATACAGCAAACCGTTGATGAAATTAATATAATTTAAATACATTACATGAAATTTGCATTCAATTCCACATGATTTAAAATTAATAACATTTTTATTTTGAACAAAATATTATAAATAGTTATTTACATTTTAAGTTGGTTTTCAATGTTACAATTAGCTATTGTAAACTACAATCACTTAATATTCTCTAATTATCTATACAGTAATCACTTACATTTACTTTGACATTTAGGATGTATCGCCAATAAAAACTCATATAAAACCTAATATATAGTCCCCCCACATTAGTAACATGCGTGTTGGTAACAAGTATGTTGTCTTGATGTGTACATCTATCGTGGACGTTTGCAAAATGGCTGATATAAAACCAACACCCACCTTCTCCACGTCATCTTCATCCACGTCCAGTAATGTCCCGTCATGCTCCAGTCTGATTTTGACCTTGCCTTCTGGCAAGGAGCCAGGCTCGGTCTTCACCATGGTGGCTGTTTAGGGAGAAGCAGGCGTTGGACTCAAGCTAGGTCAGGACACGCAATGAGAAAGAAAGTAAGCCATCTTACCTATGGAGAAGCCGTCCTTGTGGACCAGCCAGACTTTCTCCGAGCCGTACCATGCCTGCTCTGCTGCTATCTGCTCCTCGGTCTTCACCTGCCAGGGAAGGCCAAACTGGATTAGCGTTACCACAACAAACAGGTGGAACGTTAACTACTCCGTAATGGTAATGTTCTCGTCCAAGTTGCTTGACTGACTGGCTGACGGCAATACAAAAAAAAAAAAATAATACAAAATGTTTATTTCAGATTCCTTCCAAGCCATTCTTGAGTTTAATTATTAAAACGGGATCAGTCACTATAAAATATTTGCCTTTACATGCATTTAACATTGACTAGCCAGTGTGAAACCTGGCGATCAACATGCTCAAAGGAGAATACAGTATTGTAACAATAGGGTGAGCATGCAGCAACACACAGGAGGCAATACAGACTGTGAGGAGGTTCACAGAGAAGCAGAGCTTCTGTTCTAGTAAATAATATTATGAACTTCCACACAGTTGACAACAAGAGAAGTCGATGCTCCTTTCAGGTGGCACCTAGTGTGGGCGAAGGTGTGGTGTCTTGTGGTGACAGCGACACCACAAGATGGTGCTTACGGCCTACAGTATCAAGGCAGCGGCCAGATAAGACAATGTTACACATAGGGATGGCACCGATACGATACTGAGATCGGAAATCTGTCCGATACTGATTTAAATAGCTGGATTACAGTTGTATAGTTGTAACCGATCCATGGTGCTTATCCAATTAAATTAATTTACATTAATTTAGGTCTACTGTCAAGCATCAGCCATGTCTAACCTACCCAGGCCACACTATCAGCAGCAGATGGGCTGTCATTTACTTTGCAATTTACCATAAAACTTAATTTAACACTGGAATCGGATCGGTACTCGGTATCGGCAGATACCCAAAGTGCCGGTATGTGTATCGGTATCGGGACTGAAATAACTGGATCGTGCCATCCCTAGTCACACAAAACTAAAGCCTGATTTCCACCGGGCGCGTCTCTGTTCCGTCGCGTCAGGATCCGTTCTTGCTCTGTCATCTGCACCGCATCCTGCCCCACCGGCAGCGTGTCTGAAGCGGAGCAACTTGTGTTTTTGCAGAGTTTCCATAGCAACAAACCAAACCAAAATAGTGAGTTCTGTCTGATTGGCAGTTGGTCACATTCAGAAGCATCTGAGAAGTGTTTCTTTTCAGCTGAGAGGAGAGATGCTTCTGGGATGATTTGGTGGTTCAGTTGCATTGAAAAGAGCTCCGTGACAGAGCCGGAACGCAACAGACACGCCCGGTGTAAATTGTGGGTAACACACACTAATAATTTTATAATACATGTAAATCCCAATTGGTTCAGTGTACATAAAGGAAAATGCTACTAAAGACAGAAGATTAAAAATCACAACAATAAACACAGGATTATTTAAAATGGGAACGGTGCAATCTACAGTACAAAGGGCTGTGCAATTAATATTTAATCGCGATTAATTGCGATTTAATCTATATCGGCTGCTAACAATCACAAAAACAAATGTAATGGAGAAAAAAAAAAGATTATTGTGCACATTATGTTCTGTAATTCTTATTTTGTCGTGTTCAGAATGACCCATCACACTTTCGTTCCTCCTGGGGTGAAAGTTAAATATCAATGGGGAAAATATTTAGCTGAAGAGGTTTCATTTTTGTGCAGTAACTGCAACATCTTTTTAAAGCCAATGAGTAATCAGCGTTAAATAATCGTGATTATGATTTTTTCAATAATCGAGCAGCCCTAGTACATCACAGTACAACTTCACTGAATGTATTATTCAATTCCACACATCGAATCACACACTAGTGCAAGGCAGGGTCTCACACACACACACAATGTGATTTAATGAGTGAAGGTGGACACAGCAATCTCCACAGGCACAAGAGGACTAGCTACTCTAGTCATCCACCCAAGCAGGCTGCAGTGGAATGGTGCTACAGCACAGTGAGGTGGGGCATTCTTTACAAGGGGGTGGTGTGGTTAGCACGCAGGGTACGGCACGAGGCCAAACCTGAGGCTGCTGGGCCGCAGTGTGGGACCCCTGGAGGAAGGCCACGGGGTCCTGTTCCACTGATCCCTGCGGATTGGCCAGCGTGAAGAGGGGGAGAGGTCAAAGGTCACAGTTAGATATTAGGTACTTGTATTGTACTTCATGCATACACACACACACACACACACACGTGCAATGAATTGTGCTCAAATCCAACAGCAAAGCAGAAACCAGCATTGGCAGAGATCGTATCATTGGATTGGCTGCAAAAAAAAAGGTAGAATTTAGAGAGAGGAGGCAAAACACTCATGTATGAATATGTCCGTGTAAAAGGCTGTTTAGACCTTCGTTCACGCTTGATATGTGCATGATGCTTACAATGTAATTGTATCCACCTCCAGCTGAAACATTAAAGGAGGATGCAGAAATAGAAAATGACTGCAGTGGGACAGGTTTACACATCTGGAAGACAGGATTGTGTTTCCACTCACGGAGGATAAACGCCTAATGACCAAACATTACTCTTCACTCCACATTTGCATTTCAAACAGCAATAAGAATATAATGAGACAAAACATGGAAGAGACAAGTCAAAAGGTCTTCGGGATCAAAGTGAAACAGTTTCACGGGAGAAACTAATAAAAGTACAGAGCTCGATACAAACTCAGAGAGGGACCAAAACTAAAAGCAGGCTTAACAGAGACACAACAGGAGGGGGTCAAACTGGGGGGGTACTGGAGCAATGTTAGAAGAGGAGTAAGGGCCCTTACACTCCAGCACGACACACGAGCACACACTCCGGCTAGGACCCCGCCCAAAGCAGGTCCCGGGCGGGGCGGGGTCAGGGGCTCTGGGCCCGTGTCAGGGGAGGACGTGGAGCCCCAGGCTGGCTGGAGCACACAGCAGCCAGAGAGACAGCCAAGCAACGACGGTGGCAGTCACGGAAGGAGGGAGCGGAGAGAAGAGAAGAGGAGGGGGAGGGGAGAGAGAGAAGACGATGAGGAGAAACAGGTGGTGAGATACTGGTTCGAGAAGCAGTGTATTTAAAAGGACGAGTTAGACCGGCTGACACCAACGCACCCTGCCTAGTCTTGGCTGGATGGCAGCCTTGTGAGTCAACATGCTGAAGCTCCATGCTGTGGCATGAGGTCTTACACGTTGAGGTGGAATGGAAGCCATTCATGGGCATTAATGCTACTAGATGGCACCTACTGCATCCCAGAGCCATGTAGAGAGAGAAAGCCGCGTCAACTCCGTTCACTCCAATGGACCGTTTTATTCACAGCAATGGTGGATCGTGGAGCCTCAAAATAATTCCCGAAAGTTTGTCGAATAATCTAAGTACCCTACAAATTATATTTTAAATGTAAATCGGTGCATATATTGTTATAAGTTAGATATATATCAATAAAAAATTGCCACCAAGCACTTCCTGGAGCTATATTCCCTTAGGTTTTGCCTCTCCGTAAACCATGTGACCGTTGAAAATGTCTAACTTGAGTTGGCTTAACTCTGCTCTCTCTATGGCTCTGCTGCATCTTAACCCTCCTGGAATGGTGGATTCCTCCCTCTACTGTCCATTCCTAAGGTGTCTTCCTCTTTTTACCCATATGGTTGTTCCTTGCCCGGGGGGAGGAGCAGGATGCTTTGGAGTCATTTATTTCCATGTTATATTTGGGATTGTAACACGATTGAGACTGTAATGTGATTAAGGAGCTATTTAAATATAACTGATGTGAATATAAAACTGAATAATGCTACCAGAGGTTGGGGACAACACAAAATGACCCCACATTGGCACTCCATCCCGCCGCAACACTGCCCCCCCCCTTCAAGCCAATTCTGTCCGAGATCGCAGGTCAGGTCTGCATGTGGCTGTATAGAATATGAGAATAGTGCAAGCCTCTGTGGGGGGAGGGGTAGATGGGTGAGCAGTCGGATACACGGGTACACGGGGATCACGCACTTTTGGAGGCAACATGGTGTAGAACATGAAGTCATGTTGTGAGGCTAAACCAAAGTCCTTTAAGGCAAGTCTCGCCACTGGCAGCCATCTTCGAAACACCCTGGGCAGTTATTTAGGAAGCCAGTATAGGCAAGTGGCTTACGTCAATGCAACCACATGATTGGTTAAATAAGTTCATGCTTGGCAGTTAGAAAGCAGACGATTGGCTCTTTTGTATTATGTTATGTGTTATTATTTGGATATTTTCCAACTGCCATATTTGCATTTCAGATTTCTCCCATAGAGCTCCTTCATAATGCTCTAAGTGGCATGTCTCCTCTATATAGTGTCTCTGACTAAACTGGCAATTACAGTTATAGTCAAATAGCAAAGGTCCATCTCGCATTGAAAGTGTGATGATGAGATGAGACAGGGAACAGAAGCAAAGCTGGGAGATGAGAGATAAGAGAAGGGTGGAATTTCACACGATGATAAGTCCTGGACAACAGCTATTGCGGTTCAATCCAGACCCCCGTTTCACCACAGTAAGCCCCCACTAGTGTGTGGCTTAAAGCGACACCCCCCCTCCCACACACACACACACACACACACAAAACGCAATCAACTTCCAAACACCTTCTCTCTTGTGTGTGAGTCTAAATAGAGAAACACAGACCAGCGCGGCTATGCTAAGCCTGGTGAATAAGACCTGGAGCTCAGCTAGGATTTGATTGCTATCTGTGAACAGTTACCGGCTCACAAACAGAACCTTTGGAACCTCCTCGTGGACCGTGTTAAATTGGCACTCCTTGCGTGGGGAGTAGGAAAACAAATCAGGATTCAACACAGACAGGCAGGCAGGGCAGGGTAATTACAGGGGCAGTGAAGATCCTCATCAGCCGTCTCTGAGCCTCCGCCATTGGGCTGAGCAGCGCCTCCTACAGGTCAGAGCAGCAACAGCAGCATAAGGCTGGGCTCCCAAAGGAGCCATGAAAGGCTGATGTCATGCCTAGGCACGAGGATTTCTATATTAGCCATGTCGTGCTGCTCCTGTGCTCACCTCTTCAGGCAGTGCTCCACACACACACGTACACACTCACACCCCACGACAGGTGAATGAAGTGATCCTCCACTACGTTTGAAAGAATAAATGCGAAAATGTGGCAAGGTTTATTTTCTAATAATTGTCAATGATTACATGATTCTGACAATAACATTGTTTATCATAATTATTTCTGGGACAATATATCACCCAACAAAAATAGTTATCATGACAGGCCTAGTCAAGCCTAAAGCTCAATTAAGCAGCTGAGACTACATTTGACATGGTTTCAATTCAGGTCTAGATGTCTGTGTTAGTGTGTGTGTGTTAGTGTGTGTGTGTGTGTGTGTGTGTGTGTGTGTGTGTGTGTGTGTGTGTGCGTGCATGTGCGTGCGTGTGTGTTAATGCACACTACATCTGTAGAACAAAAATAATAATTATCAAATGTTATCGAAAAGCAACCTCTCGTTTTGTTGGCAGTGCTTTAGAAATTACCCATCAAAACAATTCCCACCCTATCAACAATTCAGTGGGAACACACTTGCACGCATAACAAATTGATAACACACTCATCCAGAGCGTTGAACATCATGTAAAGTAACAGGCCTACACTGAACTCGTTCAACAAAATTGGATGCATTAAGTGAGTCATGTAGTGTGCGTCATCCACAATGGCCTTCCAATTGCTATGTCCAGAACATATATTAAACATGGCAGTTATTTTATTTCAAACGTTCAAATAATCATCCAGTCAAAGAGCCTTCGCAATGTTTGTGAAATAAGTCATAATCTTAAATAAAAGAACCACAGTATTTGTGGCTAGAACAAAAAAAAAAAAAAAAAAAAGAATGGTTGCCAGTTTATTTTAGTCAACTTCGGCTTCGCCAAGAAATCTCTTTTGGCTGTTTTGTTGCCATACCGTAGGTCAGAGAGCCATGAGTATCAGACTCCTGTCACAGCCAAGAGACCCTAGTAACAACCAACTGATTAGAGATGATTCTCTGTCTTAGCATGCTCATTAAAAGATATCTGACTACTGTTCATTGCTTAGAGCAGGGCTATTCAATTCCAGTCCTGGAGGGCCGCTGCCCTGAATGTTTTAGGTGTCTCCCTGCTCCAACACACCTGATTCTAATGAATTAGTATTTTGAAGCCTGATAACAACCCAGTCCACAGGACTGGCATTGAATAGCCCTGGCTTAGAGTATACATGTCCATTCTTTAACCCCTCTTTGACCCTCCCTGACTATTACACACTTTTCTTTATCTATATTTTCACACATTAAGATCATCATTGTCATCACATCTAAAATACAGTAACACAAGCTCATCCATCCACCCGTCACCCACACACAAGCAGGCCAACTCAACCCAGGCAAACTGAGCACAATGTTGACCCCAACTTTACTGTTTACTGTATAGTACTACACAAGCTTTAGAGTGTGAAAGAGCACCAGACCAAAACATGCCTAGCTAAAGGAGTCCCCTACTGGAGGACTTGGGAACTACATTCTGCAGTCAAGCGGCAGGAGCTTATCGATACTGGGGTGGAAAAACTCAGACAGAATTCCTTGTTTGTAGGGATGCACAATACATCCACTCCGTATCGTTATGGCAATATCACATTGCACAGTATGATATCGAAAATGTTGCAGATATTCAGTTTATTTAGTGGAGAGATGCGTCCGTTGGCTGTTTGGCTTCGTTGCATTTGATTTAGACAGAAATGTAAGATGTGGGGCTGAGGAAGCTAATGACAGAATAGATATGAAACATTAGCGGCCAAAAAGAATGCCTCCTTCTCGGTAGTTTGGAATTGGAACTGTTGTTGTACCAGTCCAATATGACCGTCAGTTGAAAATGTGTTGTTTTGATTTGTTATGAATATATTTTGATGCATTTTCCGATAACCTTTGTGTTTTTACTTATGTTTAAAAATATCACAATTAATATCGATATTGCAATTTTCATGATCAATATCACATTTGATCAGTATCGTGCAGCCCTACTTGTTTGTTTTGATGGGACTTTGACTTTGGTGCGAACAGCATCTCACAGAAAATGACTGTAAGAAGAACAGCCTGAAGTTAAGGGCTCAGACTTCATTTTATTCAGTCAGATACACCGTGGAAGCAAGATAGAGCACGGAGATGATCAAGAGACAGGGAGAGAGAGAGAGCGCCAAGCAACAACGTTGACAGCAGAGATAAAAGGCCTGTGTTTTCTCTAACAAATAAAACCCAAGGGCATTTAACAGAGGACATAAAAAAATAAAAACTTATGAGGGTCTTACTAGCTTCACGTGGAATTAGTAGGATTAGTGTCCCAGGGACTGGTTCTTTTCTTAAAAGTGTTATTCACAAGTTAGTGCCGTGTCCAGTGCACTTAATTCACACGCATGCATTGACATCCGGCGTTTCCATATTCACACACGTAATATCAACATGTTGGACATGCATGCTATATGCATGGACACTGTACCTCAGGAGTTTTCGTGGAGACAGGTTTTGGGGCGCAGTTGTATACTGGTGGGGCAGATGGGGGTAGATTTGCCACGGCTAAGGCAACACAGACAGGAGAAGAAAGAGTGGAGGGCTTCGGCTCTGGACGGCTGTGGGGGGAAGACCTCGGGGCTGCATTTGTGACGGCTGTCAAAGTGGGCTGGGTGGGGTTACTGGCACTGGTGGATTTGGGGCCAGATATAAAGCCCGCGGTCGGAGACAGAGCCGAGGGTCTCTGTTCGGGGATAAACCCTACTGGAGGTCCCGGCGTCGAGGGCTTGGGAGGTGGGACAAAGCCTGCCACTGTAGGCAATGACTTGGCCCCAGACACTTTGGAGGTGGTTGCCATTTCAGTTAACCGGTTAACAGCAACAGGTGTCGGGACCCCCTGGTTACTAGCTGGACCTGCACCGCTGGGCTCCAAGTCCACTTTTGTTTGCTTAGGGGCTTCTTCTGTCTGCTTCTCTTCTGTTTTCTCCGCAGACTCCCTGGTCTCCGGTAACTCTTCCTTGCGAACTCGCGGTCGGAGTTCCCTTGTCCGGCCCCTGACCATGAGATTAGTCAACCCCTGAGAAATGTCATCTTTCTCCTCCTTCTTGATGGTGTCATGTTTGAATGAGAACACTCTGAAGCCCTTTGGCGTGGAGGCTGTCAATGGCGCGTGCGTTAGTTTTGGCGGCTCTGCGTCTCGTCTGGCTGCTTCGGGGGCTTTGGATAATGATTGCACAGGCCCCCTAGCATCGTCCTCCTCAGCAGGTAGAGCTTTCCGAACCAATCGGCGAGCCACCTTGACCACCTTTTTACACGACAGGCCCTGATCTTCTGTAACATCTGGCTGGCTGGCAACCGTTTCCAAGAGTTTGATATTTCCATTAGCGCTGCCATTTACTACACGCTGGCTGCCATTTTGCTTGGCGTCACCATTCAGGACTGGTGCGGGGCTCTTAGAAGGTGGTGGACTTTTGAAGCGCTCCGGCACACTTACAGGCGCTCTAACTTTAGATGGGGAAGGACTCCTCATTCGGGATGTTGGTGCCACCTGGGGGCTCTTTGCCCGGAACAGTCCCCGTCCAGGGTCCAAAGCAGGCACTGACTGGGTCCGGTTGGAAAAACTCTCATTTTCTGACTACTCGTAGAGAATGAAAACAGGAAATGGAAGACGGTCAAAACAAAATCTTGAATTACATTTTTATAACACATAATTATTTGTATGTTGTTCAATAAGCATATTCAACTGTCTTGGCATGTTACCTATTGATACTACTCATACAATAAAATGGAACTCATCTGATTGGACTAGATATTAGTAGGACTGTGGGAATATTAGGTAGATAGAAAAACATAATTTCATGTTTTGCTCTATTGTAGCCGTGATGCAAATCACGCTACAGCAATGTTTTGAGTCATTTGGAGTCTATAAATTATATACGTTTATATATATATATGTTTCTGAAGAGCCACCATAGTTTACAGCAGATGGTTATTATAACGTTAATATGTATCATTATCTGGACATGAAATTACCAATATCGGAATATGGGATTTGGTCATGTCACACAGTCCCACTCCATAGTTCAACCTAATGGAAGAAAGTCTAATATTTGCTGCATGTGTTAAAGTGTGGATGGATAGCACAAGACGCGAGATGCATGGCCTTAATAGGTTTTTTCAATTAACTCAAAGGGCAAGGCTCTGAGGAAGGGAAAACATTCCTTTCAAATGTGGAAGCCCTCAGGTTAAGTGAGGACGTGACTTTACTATTCTAGTATACGACAGCTCAACCTCAAAAAAACACATTCCAAAACAAACAAAAACATCTATTTTGGAGGCAATTACAGGGCCTGTTCAACGTGCCCTAGTTGCAATTATTTAAAGAAAAAAGGTAGGTGCCTATGATTTTGTAGTTAGAAACGTAATGATTATTTGGTCCCTCCTTGACTTAAATGATTTAACCTCAATTTTGTTCATGTTAGCCAGACGTGACCGTTAAATGTATTTATTGATTTGCTTGTTTGAATAATATGGTGCTATGCTATATATTTAACTTAAGGCGTCAAGAATTCTGCAATGAGGCCTTGCAAAAGCAGACAGCATTAGGCCAAAACATATGGACCCTGTGTAGCCCTGATGTGCAAACTATTACGCTTCTGCTGTCTCAGCATAAAGACCATGTTCACTTTCTGAAGCACTTACGCTTTTGCCGCCTGGCTTGTTCTCTTCCTTGACCTGAAGGTGTTAATATGGAGAGGAAATTCGATCAAACCGTGACAGTATATGCGGCTGACTCAAACTGTGCAAATAACACACCATGCGAGACCTAGGTGTTCACAGACAGTACTCAAACAAAAGCACTATTTTGCAGAGTATGCACTCGTAGTACTAGAAGCCAATCTGGTTAAAAAAGTGTCAACAAATTTGGACCGAAATTACAGATACAGTATGCACTTTAAACAACTTATACAAAATGGTAACATCCATCAAGTCACCAGTGTGCCACTACATGCCAATAATATAAAAGACAAGCTCGACATGCAAGTCCTTCAAAAGCACACCGTGCGTGAACAGTCAGCTCTTAGTGAAGTGTCCAAACCAGACTCCCCTTTTGCTCCCAGAAGGAAAAGCGCGATGAGAAGGCCATGTTGGCGGACCTGATATCATGGGCTGATTTGAAAAGAGTTTTGCTTGGTGGTGGATGAGGAGGGTGTTTTTGGTAGGGTGGAAGGGAGAACAGGAGGAGAACAGACAGACAGGTGGGATGGAGGTGAGAGGTTCGTCACAAAAAAGGCTGAAATCTGAAGGTCAAAGGCTGTAGACGTCTAGGACACAGAGAGAGATGCAGGAAGAATACAGTAGAATGTTATCATGTTTACAGTAAGCAAAAAAACAACACAGAAAGTAAAGATCCAGTTACAGAGACAATAATTGAAAACTTTAAATTGCTTAATATTGAATATGTCTTTCAGAATACGGACTACATTCCACATACCGTTTGAAGAGTGTGTCCATGGAACTGGATTCACACAGCAGAGTCAGATTCACATGGAATCAAACAATCAAAAGCCCAATCGATATCACCCCAATACTTTAAGTAATAATAGACATAGAACACGAACCATAGATAAAACTCCATAATGGCAATAATGATATATTGCAAGCTTCGCCTAACCAACCGGCATCCAGGTAGATATTCCAGTTGGTGCGGATAACAACTGAGTGCCTCTGTTTGGGAAACCCATCTGTTCGGTCTGTTCCTGATTGGTTGAATGTCGTCCAATTCCCTATTAGCGCCCATGTTTGAATACAACCTTCAAACATGTCCGATAAGTTGAAGGTGGTCCAATAACCTGCTATATGACATGACACACATTTGGCACGGCTAGGCTGTAAACATCTTGTTAACCAGTAGAGTACAATAGTAGAGCTAGCAATAGGTGGATGGCTTCAGCCAGAGCCATGGAGAGAGAGAGTTGCGTAATCTCCGTTCACTCCAATGGAACGTTTTTTCACAGCAAAACCTCCATTGCCGCAACTCTCTTTCCTCTTCTCTTTTTTTGGTTTAAGCCATAGCACGTATCATGCAGCTATAGAATATGTGGTTATGTTAAGGAAGTACAGGTTTTAGCACCCACATACAGTATGTATTGTAAAACAATAAATAAACTGTACATTGTATTCACCCTGCAATAGGAAACACACTGATGTGAAAATGGGACAGGTGAGTGTTTACCACTGTATAACATCATATTTCATTTATATACACGCATGAGTTTAGCAGGTAGAAGAACCAACCATTATTTCAGTATTTAGTTCAGTTGCACAAGGCCTTCATTGCCATTTCTTGTGTACCGCACCTTCAGCAAGAGGTCAGGACTGCAGAAAGGCCAATCTAGCACCCACAATGTCTGTTACATTCATACTGTACACTCGTAATACAAGCAGAATGTGATTTTGTCTAGTCTTACTGAAATATGCAGGGTTGTCCCCTGGAAATGACCACATCTAGACAGCAGAATATGTTGCTACGAAATATGCACTGTATCTTTCTGCATGAATGGTGCCCCATGGTTGGACCATAAATCACTTTGACAGAG
Source organism: Typhlichthys subterraneus (assembly GCA_027564835.1). NCBI lineage: Eukaryota > Metazoa > Chordata > Actinopteri > Percopsiformes > Amblyopsidae > Typhlichthys > Typhlichthys subterraneus. The sequence goes on along the minus strand of JAODUH010020527.1, from coordinate 951 downwards.
GACAACAGCATAGGAAGCGATTGAATATGGTGGCTAAGGATTCTTTCCAGACATCTCTGCATTATGTTGAATTTATGTTGAATCACTCCACCACCCCATGTTGATATTCACAAGTCAACACTTTGTTTTAAATGAACAGCGTCTTTGAAACCGTTGTCAAGTCAACAATGTAATCTATTGATAGATGACAACTCTCCCAAGAGGATAAACAGCGGTTTCTTGACGGTGAAATGTTTAGTCAATTAATCATAACAATATTACTACATATCTTCCTATCCTCCCATTACCTACCCTAAAACAATTACGCCAACGCTAACACACCATTACAGGCCTAATGTACAATCACAGTGTACTTCCACACAACGGATTCCCTCTAGCAAGGGGTGATGTGACCAATACGATTCCCATTCTGCCCACCATCCAAACACTCACAATGCCATAGAAGCACAGTCATAGTAACAGAATTTGTACAAGAGGAAACCGAGCTGTCTAAAAGCAACAGAGGCCCCAAACGCAGCACAGGCCTACTACTACCATCTTCAGCTGGAGAGAGAACAGAGGTGCGTTCAGAATTGGCGAACATAGTGAAGGTTTGCGAACGTTCACAAACATATTTAAACAGTTTGGCGTTCACATTGTGTTCACCGCGAACGTTTGCAAACGTTTCAGGAGGTAGTTCCCAGCGAACACACGTTGAGGCTGAACGAAGGGTGACAGTTATTTAGTTATTTCACTAGTATTTTTGGAATGTTTACACAAATCATTCAACATTCAAGATCAGTCAACATGTCAACATGTTCGCCACTGTTCGCCAATTGTGAACGCACCTCAGGTAGAGCTGGCCAGGCTTACCGAGCAGCTCTGCTCAGTGAACTGTGGTCAACACTAAAAATAGGCTCACCGGCTGTGGGGCCTGGAGGCCCGACGGCTTCTAACATGTTCCACCTAAGC
>JAODUH010020516.1:0-25595 GCA_027564835.1 Typhlichthys subterraneus | reverse complement strand
GTTTAGTAAAGTGCTGTACTTAGTCTGGGAAGCGCATCGTGCATCGCAGACACACTCGAGTGATTCTTTTGGGACATTATCTGCATTTCGTGTGGGAAAGAAAATGGAATATGTTGTCCCCTAATCTTTTGGGTTGTTAAAACGAAACTGCCATCACGTCTTTCTGTCTACATGCTACCTAAATCAAGGCAGTGTACCTTAGGTTACGCTTGGCGCGCCATAGGATTTTGATCTTGCGCTATTTAATATGCTTTATTTAATAATTAATTAGTCATATTTACTATCTGATACTTGACCATTCAAAACAAAAACAAAAAAATGGCGATAATACTGCAGACCGCGGTATTGGAGCACCCTTAATCACCGCAAGGACATTTTCTTCACCGCGACAGCCCTACCTCCTACAGTACTGGGCATAGACCATTTTGAAATTATGGGACAGCTCTTAACCAATCGGTGTTGCTACAATTATTTTGATTGCCTCATCTAGCTCTATACCACCATTTAGAAACATGCTTGACTTCAACGTCATCTCACTAACCCACGCTGATTGGTCCGACAACGGTAGCTGTGTGAACGCTATTGTGTTTAGGGTTTCCAGATTATAATCTCAGCAAAATAAATTCATCTGAGAGATAGTTGGGCGGAGCCAGGCTAGGTTAATATTGCTTTAGTATTAAAGTTGTTAGGTCTATTGCTGTATAATAATATATATACTGTACATACAGTAAGTACAGTATATATGCAGTGGCGGGCCATGCAATTTACACCTAGGCCTTCACTGGTGTACCTTAATCAACTCTTAATACCATTATGATTCTAACGCCGCTGGTGTAGCGTGAGCCGATTTAACAGACCACACGCTGATGCAGGTGAGTATGCGACCCAGCTCACCGTTCAATACAAATGGAGAAATAAACAAAAGCGCGTAACAGTTGCATACCACAACAGGTGTGCAACAGACATTAAAAACAAAAAATAAAATACACAACAAAAGGAGTCCTCCAGCCTTATATGCCCTCACACACACACGGCTAGGAACAATCTGCTGATTGCACGTGTGGGTGTGAGGCGCTGGGAGTAAGGGCTTATACACCGCCTTCCGAAAGGCAAAACCATCATTATTAATATTATACATAAACACAGTTTAACTTGGCGCAGCATCTTATGCAGCAAGAAGGATATGACACAATATATCAGTCTTTTCAATATTACCTCAAGTCTTTTCGTTATAGTGTTTCCCTGCGTACTTCATTGAGCTAGTACATCCACTCGGGTTTCCCAAAGGTTTTCAAAAGCACACAGCACAGTGTGTACAGCCGTGTTTTCGTGTCTCGCTGCTTGCTGCCTAGACAACTCAAGACTCCAAACATCATGTCGATCAGTTGCCAATAGGCACATTCCCTGCGATTTGCAGTGCTGTGAGTGAGCCAAGCCATGGAAGGGCTCGTAGTTGCCGGTACTGGCAGTCCTGGCAGACAAACCCTTTTCCAAGCTGGCTGCCTTGCTAGCTTTGGAGTTGGCCGAACTTTTCTAACGATGTCCAGTTTCTCTTGAATATTTTGTCTTGAAAATGCCTTTGCAATTAACTGTGACCAAATCAATGTCTTTGTCATTGTAGGTTATAATGCTTGTGCAGGTCGCTATGTGATTTTGCTAGTTTGCACCAGGGCCGTATGCTCTCTGACCATCAAATCAAAGGTATCTCCAGCTAGATGCCTAGATGGCTTTAGACGGCTTCAGTGTCGCCATCTCAAAATCTAATTGATTAAAAGCAACGTTTCGTTGCTATTTAGTTTAAGTTACAAACGCTGAGGATTCTGAAGGCCTCAAGGTAGATTTCTTTCACATGACGAATGAAATATGATTGGATAAAAGTGCTGACAATAACATACACTACTGGAAGCAGCGCAACCAAGAGTAAAGCTTTGAATTTAAGAGAATAGACTATTGGGAATCATTTAATACATATTCATAGAAAATATATTAGAACGGAAAACGCATATCAGTGATTCTGATTGTTTTTAGGTCAGGAGAGAAGGCCTTGCTGGCCCTGATGGCCCACCATCACGGCCCGGCCCTGTTCGTATGTGTGCGTTTGTGTATATATACAGTCTTTACATATGTGTGGTAAATTGACTAGCGCTAGGACGATTAGTCGACATAACCGATGTCACTAAATGTAAATGTAGCTAATTGTATAATGCACTTAATTACTTTTTAACAAGCTCTTGCAGATTTAATGTTAATTAAAGACTATTAGAGATTTTACATAAAAATATTAAACTGTTAACGGTTTTGTCAGTTATTGTAAGATAATACACTTTTGTGAAGTTAAGCAAATATCTGCTCATGGTCTGCTAGCTGCCCATTCTCTGTACATGCTGAAAACTATAATCTACTGTTTCTACACTGCCCTGGCTTTTTAATAAGGAGCACAATCAAAGTGGTGCAGACCGCACAACACTGTGTTACCAATGTGAGGCAGCACCCTATGGCATTGAATGGAGATTATCAATATCAATATTGATTTAGTTATCCGATTAATCAGCAGTGTAGGGTTAGGTGTCTTGCTCAAGGACACCTCAACATTTGGTGAGGAGTTAGCGGGGTTCTTGTTTACCTATCGCTCCACACTACCATTGCACCACTTGTCGCCCTATATATTGTAATTTCATCAATAATGTGTCGTACTTTGCAATTAAAGGTTGAGTCAGTGAAAATAGTGTTAACTCTAGATATCACAATCTTTGTTGGAACGTTGAAAACATAATATACCGGTACATGCATAAACGACTTTTACTACGTTAGAAGCAGAAAATTACTTTCAATCACCAGTAATTAAGATAATTTTACATGAAAGGAAGGTAAAAGGAATACGCCTCCATGCTTCCCGGAAACATTCACCGCAACAGATGGGACCTCTCTCACCCCACATCCCCCAAACCCACCTTCACATACACACACACACACACACACACGTGCCTGTTGCTCCCATACCGTAGACGGGCGCATGTGGGGCGCAATCCTCATTGCCACAACCAATTAGCTTGTCTGACTGCATTATGGGATAATCCTTCCACACACAATCACGCATGAACACACACTATTCCATAAGACCCATTGTTCCTAACTGAGTTCACTTCATTAAAAAGTGTGTGTATGTGTTTTGGAGACCACGTCCATTTTGACCTGTTGTCTGTTTGAACCAGTGTATTTAGAGTACAGTAGGCTACATGCAGTCCTACACACACGCACACGCACACACGCGTGCGAGCATGCACACGAGTCGTCCTCCCACTCATGCCCAGACAAAACAAAGTGGACGACAAATACATGTGTCACCTCACACATACTTAACGTACATGCTTACTTAAGTTGTGTCTCAATCTAATGCGAAAGACAGAGGAAGTGGAATTATGGAGGCAAACATGTGAGCAACTTTATGAAAGACGAGTTATAAATAGTTCCAGCCTCAGGAAAAATAAGCTTTGATGCTGAGATAAATGCTAGCATGTGCATTTTCCTGCTGTAGAAAGTGTCTTACAGTCTTAGTGTATAAATAGAGTTTACTCAACACAACAGACTGTGGAAAACATGAATTCGTACAAAAAAAACAGTGAAGTTGAAGTGACACAGAAGAGCACACTGTGTCCTTGATTAGAATGTAGTGTCTTTGGTCTGTTCTTTGTCCAAAACACAAATGCATTCGACAGACATGCACTATATCTATTTAAATACGTTTGTGTTTTATTTTGTCATACACTATCAATGTATTAACAAGGGGCCTATTTTATTGGTCTAAACACACAATGTATAGAGCATTTAGTCCAATTAAAGGTTTTGAGAACATGTGCCATGCTTTCGGAAAATGTGTGGTACCTGGTAACTGAAAGGTACCAGATAGGACTTTGATTTCACTAACTAGTCGTTTCATTGGCCACATTATTAGAAAAAGATTGCAGTCGTCCCCATGAAGCATTTGCCTTAGAACTGACTGTACTTGGCTATGGTTGGAGGAGGAGTCATGCTTGCGACTAGTGAGCTAATGTATAGCAATGCAAAAGCCTGCTGTGGTAGCTAGAATTTTCCCAACACACCATATACATAAAATTAAAGCTTAGAAACTGTAGTTTTTAGATGTGTGTATTAATTTGATCCATAAAAAGAAATGGAAATTCAGAAAAAAAAGTCAGACAACCCAACTCTCCCCGATGTTCCGGGAGTTTCCCGCACACGTAAAAGTATTTCCCTGACGCCTGCAAATTGTATACAATATCCCGGAAAAGCTAGCGAGAGCGGGCGGCAAGAGATGCAAGAGAGAGTGAGTGAATGTTCAATGGTAATTTCTCTGCTAGAGTGAGTGACAGACGTGGAGAGAGAGTGATACAGCGTTTGAATTGGTCATTACACAACAACAGTGTAGTGTAAAAGTCACGTTGAGGAGAGGTTTATTGTTCGACCATTAGCATAGCTAACATTATTTTAACTAGCTCTGTGTATTGATATCTAGGTCACAGCTTGAGGTCACTAATTGGCGGACCTTGGTTTGGATCTGGACCCAACTGCTGTCCTATCCGGACCTATAACCGATCATTTAAAAATTTTGATGGCGCATTTATATTTTATCCGCCTGAGTTTTTAGCCTTTACTGGACAGCGCTCACTTAAACAGATCATTTGATTAATTTGAATCTGTGTCCCTGTAGATAGATTATGTACCATTGCAGCACAACGTTGCCCTGATGCAACAAAAAAGTAATTTATCGTGAGGGGTAGGTTTAGGTATTGTTTTGGGTTTATACGATTCCGGTTCCAAATCAATATTTTTAAAATGGTTCCAGTTCCTAAACGGTGCCTGAACCGGCTCTTGTTGACTGTTCCTAAGCTGCAAGCGCTCGACATTCATCATAGTAATTTGTTGACGGTCCCTTAGTCGCCAGCGCTGGCATTTGTCATGTTTACTTTTACAAGACAAGGTCCGTTTGACAGGATTTATTGATAACAATAAGCCATGTAACTTTGTCTTTTGAGATAGTTGGCCTATGCAAACAGATGTGCTCTGCACGTTTTTATTTTAAAAGATAATGACACTCAATGTGTGAATGTTAACTGGACATCTTCCTCTGGCACTAAATAGAATGGATAGTTTACCGTGACATTTTATACAGTAGCTACAGTCTCTAGTTTAAAATAATAAATGGTACGAGTTAACGTCTTTTGCTGTTCCTATTTAGTATTGTTATATGTTAGTATGGTATTAAATGTTCTGACAAAATGCTTTCTGTTTACAACAGCAGGCGCATGGCCAGTGTATTTGACCAGTGTACCTGCTTACGCGTGTAAATATCAAATAATTATACGGCTCTAAAACACACATTATTTTTGTCTTTTACCCCCGTTTTAAAACTAAAATGTATAATGTAGATTTAGTCGAGTGGCGCCGAAATGAGGCACCGACATTTGCGTTTTAATTCCGTCTGGTAGATACCGATCATATAGGAATCGGTTTCGGTACCCAACCCTAGTGAGGGGGGTCAAAAAAATTAAATAAATAAAAAGTCCCATAATGACCCAGGAAATTATGTGGAATATTTTTTATCATGTGCCATTCAATTGTGTGCTGTATTCTCACTGTGGCTGTCAATCCCAAACCCAGTAGCTCCAGCCTTCTCTGCATCATATCGTATACAGATTTATAGATAGTGTCTGGTCTGAATTAGCCTCGCTCATAGGGGATTCTAGCAACAGTAGGAGTGTAATATAAAAGTGAAAGTAAATGAGGCATGGCTACATGTCAGCCTACTGTAGGATCTCTCCCTCTGACCCCGCTTTCCTAAACATTTCTGAATAAAAGTACACCCCTGTTAGTTTTTGATTCATTATACAAACTCTAGCGTACAAGTTATTGGTTACATCCTACAAAAGCTCAGTGGCCAAAACACTTACAGTAGACATCGTTATGATTCCATCTGCACAGGAAAATTACAATTTAGGATATTGGACATCATATTTTGACACCTGCCATAGTGGGCTGGGCTAGATGAGTAACAGATTGGCTCAGTCAGACCATGTCACATTTTTCAATGTGTACGTCTTTTTTGCATTGCATTATATATGTATATTACATATTATTTACGCATACATATATTCATATGCATCACGCTACTTCACCTACAATTGCCAGGACAACTTAGTTGCTTTTATTTGTGTTACTGTAACCAGAAACAACCATAAAATGTCTTTCACAGCAAAAGGACTTAATCAGCACTTCAGACCAAGTCAGACCACACACACACACACACACACACACACACACACACACACGCAAACGTGCGCACATACACACACCTCAACGATTTGACTTCCTCCTGCCCAGGCCACTGTCTCTTTCAGCTTCCTGTGTCTGAAAAACTAGCTGTAAACAATCACTTTCACACACTTTCACTTTGTGTTAACACACACACACAAACACACACTCTTAAAAACACAAACGTGCCAAGCCAGCGCAATAGAGAATGAGTGTAATGTGCAGTTACAGTAATGATATACTGTAGGGAGCTGTCCAGTACAACAGTCTGTTGGAGGATGCCCAGCAACACTGTAAGACATGGGATATATCATGAGGTGTTTTATATTTTAATTTACAAATTACCTGTAAGATTAAAAGTCATCATTCTATGACATTGGTGTTTGTGCTCTGTTTGACAGATCATATTTTGGTAATAGCTATTGATAAAAACTGATCATTTGATGCAGTTGGGACACAATTATACATACTAAACTATCGTAAACTCTAAACTATCATAAATAATTGACTAAACTATCAGCGATTTCTTATCATCGTGTTGTCATTAGTGATGTTCCCAATATCTTTCAATGCTGAGCAATTGAAAATCGCTCGAAAAAACCTGTTCACCTGAAGTGGTAACAGGTTGTGTTACCAAGAACTGTAATTTTTGATGAGTGATAGCTCTTTTAACTGTTTAAAGTGCATTATGTGTTTTACAAAAAGCACAGCAAATAAAAATAATGAGAAAGTACAATATGATCAACATTATCATGGTGATAATTGTCATTGGAGCAGCCAAACAAAGTCTGTGGAAGATCTCACAAGTCGGAAACACACACACAACAATACTAACATTTAGAAACATTTAAAGATTAACTTCTCCGCATCCTATATCCCAATCACGCCAAACCCTCCCCATGCTTGTGACTGACAAGTTGAATAAGACTTGTCGCCAGTGTTTTCAGCACATCTAATTGGCTCAACTGGTAGTGTTGTGCTTTTGCGCTTGTAATATTGAGCTCACGGGTTCAAAACCCCAGCAATACAAATGTGTTGTTCATTTTATATCTTTATATATAAATCCATATAGGCTAGGCTAAATATGTCTGCATCATTTTATATAAAATGTAAATATAAAATTAATTGTATGAAAGCCACACAGATGTAAAGAAGGCTATGTTTATTTCATGCCAGACAGAGGGGTTTGTAAACTGCCATCGCTAGTGTTGTCCAGTTTCTGAAAAATAAAATGCATTTGTATTACCTTATAATCTGGCCACTGCAGACTCACGTGCCTGACCCACCCACATCTAGCCTAGTGGTTATGCATCTCATGTAGCCATACGTGAAATGATCTGTAGGTTGGTATTTTTCAACGTGTCAATTGATTATTTTCTGTAGCTAAAGTAAACGAGTTATACGATTTACGTTGAGACATGCCCAATTATGACGCCTGCAAATTTACACATATACTAATGGAAGGCATGCACGATACGTCTCCTGCTGGATATGGGTGGATATCAGTGGAACTTTTACCAGTGTTGAGGTGCATAGATCCTCAGACTTTTCAAAGCTGAAAAACAAACCACACAAACTATATGATGGCACGGTGACCATGCAAATTGACGGTGAAAGTTGCAAGGTGCAACATAAGTGAGAGGATACTCCCGCTAATGCTTTAGTGGTCACGTAAGACTCTAAACAAACTGAACATAGATCAGACAACACATGCATAGTAAAAGGCCCTAAAGCTTTATAGCCTGTGTCCGTCGATCTACTACACATATACATAGCATATACATCCAGTGCAACACAGAAAATGAACATCATTATATCTCGCTACAGAGTTTGAAATAGTAGGCTAATATTTTCAAAGCTTCAAAAACAATAGAATAGCACGGCATGGAGAAGTAGGCTAACAGTGATAAGAGTAGTCCTTTTTCCACTATTAGAGCTCTCCATCTGTGGAGATATTCTTCCATACTGACAATATTTTTTCAAGTTTTTCCTTATCCCCATATTCTTGGCAAAACATGAGGAATACTGGGCTTTACGTCACAAAGAAATGCTATGTGCTTCGCATCGGCACCCGCCATTATTCAGTGCTCTGTCAGCTCTGCTGTACAGAATCAGAATACGCTGCAGACTCAGTGCTCATTGGCTCTGATCCACGTCTGTCAAAGTAGGTGGAACTTCCAAATGCGGTCCGTACAGTACTCAGCAACAGCAACAACTGTGGAAATGGCTACATCAACAATAGTGAGAGGTGGTCATGAAAGGTGTTGAGATCTAAGGATTACATTTAAGTAACCCTTTTCATATAAAATATGTTTAAACATTGTAGAATGTGAAAATATTAGGTAGTGCAGCTTTAAATAAGTATTCAAATTCAAATAATTACATGATTACTATACTACTAATGAAAAAGTATGCACTTAATGACAATAAATTAATAAAAGTACCTTCAATCTTCTGTCTGCCTGTATCACCTCAGTGAGTGTACACATTGTTGAGCCCCTTTTTCCTGCTTTTCTGTAGACGGCTTCTGTCAGCAGCATCTGAAAAACACCAGGTTTATAGGGCCCTCTGCTTGTGTAGACTTGATTCACATTAGCTGGTCCAAGTGGGTGGTCTCAAGTCAGTTCCGTGAGTTTGTCTTGATACGATTCATCAGACTAAAACCGCGCTCACAGTCTGCAACAGACACTTGGAATGTTCCACAAATGTCAACCTTCTGTAGAAGCTCAGTGAATTCTTTACTTCTTAGTTCAGGTTACCATCTCCGCAAATGTCCACAGTGCTTCTCAAGGTGTTTTTATTGTATAACTTCTTTGCAGCATCAACAGGCGAAAATCGCATACAATCCTACTAGAGCTTTGCAGATAAATATGTCTAGTTTGAATGGTCCTACCAGGACCATCACTGGTGTCAGTTTCATGTCTGTCCTCGTAAGATGTTGTACAGCATGTTCTTGCTTCACTGTTGCTGCTCATGAATGCTCATCTATACAGTAGCTGGTCTGTGTCCATGCATGCAGCTCAGTGGACGCATTGGTCTGCAGTTGTGTTCTCTCAAGGGACCTGAAAAGTAATGACAAATGTCTCCTCTCTGGAGAAGATGTTAAAAAAACAACTAACTAACTCTGAAACTGAATGCACTGTAGGGAGAAAATCTGTCTGAAAAGACGATGCCTTTGAAGCTATACAGAAAATCCACACTGGTGTTTTGTGGTAATATAGTCTATGCTCACATACAGTATTCTGTCATTGCAGCATGGCAAATCTGAACTGTTTATTTACAAGATTTTTACATTTTCTAACAGAGTAGAGCATCTTCAAACTGTTCTTCAGACTTGTCAGACTTCGAACAGTTTGATAGGGGACTTGTACATTTGTGTTCTCCCCCCTTTCTGCTCTGATGTTCTGTTTATTACTGTATAATGGGGACTGATACAGGTACTTATTCTCCTCCGCTTTAAACAAACAGAACATACTACTCCAGATGAGTGTGTGTTGTATACACTCAAAACACACAGATATGCACACAGATGACCGCACCATACTGTTTCTACCATTGGCCTGGTATTAGGTCAGAACAAAAACTATGATGTATGAACTATATGTATGATTAGAAATTCACAGCATACAGTTTGCACGCATGAATGTCATATATGTATAACTATACTGTATAGACACAAACCTAAAATGATGGCAGCGCGTATTTTCCAATGGATTTGTTCAGTGGTGCTATGATACAAGAGATTTGTGGGTAAGGGGCTACGTCATCTTGGAAGATGCTAGCTCATGCGCAGGATCACAAGCTTGAAGAATGGAGGATATGAGGATACAGACCTATTGACATTCTTTCACACCATACAGTCTGCATACTACGAAGCTGGATGTGAGTGTGGCACCTGTCAAAACCATTGTGGAGCAGTAGAACTGTACACACTGTCTCTTCCTACTCCAGACCTTTGACTTCCTGTCAGTTCAGGAAATAGTTTTCTTTTGCGTGAGAAAAACGAGGAAGTGTGTTGTGGTGTGTTGTGGTGATGTCACTGTCACGTATACATCTTAAATGACTAGCGTCATATTTCTCTCCTTCCCTATGGACGGCAGAAAACAGAAGTAGGTTTTAGGGAAGGTGAGCTGAGTCACTGTCTGTTTGGCTCAAATGGTCTCCACATTTTCTTAGAGAATTACTCAGTCCACTGTTTTGTCCATGTTGTTACATTGTTTCCAAGGGATTGAACACATCGATGAAGCATCCATCTGGATCACACAACTGCTAATGCTTGGCTAATTTTCTGATGCATGCTAAATTAAATAATCCCAGGCATTATGACTCATTGAGATGGATAAAGTTTTGCTAATTGTTAGCCAGCTTGCCAGCTTGACAGTATTGAGTAATTAAGAAAAGAAAAATCTGAGCAGCTGCTTTATCTATGTGTGAAGAGATTATTAGGAAATAATCACATATTACGTACACGTCAACATGAATCATTTTACTGTATATATTGCAGATGATACAAAATTATGAATAATACATTTTTTAGGCCCTGGTTTTTACATGTATGAGTTTGTTTGAGTGCAAGGCTGGCATTGTCAATGTTTTAACGATTTGTGATTAACAGAGAATTTACAGAGAAAGTCCAATTCATGCTCAATAATGAGTCACGTCCTTTGACTGAAAAATATCTAGTAGTCAATCAGTCATGACGGTAATAGATATTTTCCCATAATATGAACACTGCAGAGCGGTGGCTGAGTTGACTTTGGAATGTCCTGAGCTTCATTGCAACATATTTAACTTTGCCTAAAGCTGAGTGGGCTGTTTTGGTGCGACAATAACCACATTTAACAATGTGAAATTAGCTATTATGTGTAAATGTATATTTTAGTGTGCATTTACTGTAAGCTCCACACCAGCAGTGGGTAATAGAACATGGCCTTTAATTAACTAACTTCACCTGTATTCTCCCTTACTATGTTTTCCATTCAACCAACTCATAGTAAAAGATATTGTGCTAATTGACATTAACGGTCTTTTAACATGTTGTTTAGACACTCATTTCATAGTGCAGGACAGATGGTTCGGTCTGTTGCGTGTGTTTCAAACTGTGTGTTAACAAAGAACCACAGCAGTTCAAACATAAGACAGTTTGTGCGCACTACATGTCAATCATCATGCTTTCTCCTTTTTTGACCTCTGTAGGCCTCCATGGCTGTGGTTGCCAGTTCTGAGGGGGAAAATCCCGCCTAAACAGAACCAGACCATTTATGGCAAAATGGCTACCAGACCGTAGAAAGGAGGACAGTGAGAAAACAAGATGCCAGTCTTTGATGGGCGAGTCACTCAATTTGTCTATGCATGCACATTATGTGTGTGCGTGTTTATGTGTGTGTGTTTGTGTGACTGCACCATTGTGCATTATGCGACCTTGTTTGTGTCCATAGCCTTGATCGCGGGGGGCCGTTTGCATGTTGATTTTGCCCGATGTATACATGTGTGTGTGTGTGTGTGTGTGCGCACACAGTGGGTTAGGGCTCCGTGGGTTTTTGGTGGTTACAACTAAATGCTCCTTTTTTGGGTGGTGGGGTTCGGGAGAGCCTGTGTGTGGGTGCTTTATTGGCCAACCAATGGAGAGGGGAGGAAGTGAGGGGGGTGTGAGAGGAAGTCACAACCCCCACCCCACCCCACCCCACCGGGACAGGCGGCAAGACCACAGACCACCCCAAGAGGGGTGGGCGGGACGGGGGTGACCTGACAGGTTGGCTGGACTAACATGCAGCCAGACAGACTGACTGACTGACTGACTGACAGACAGACGGAGAGAGTGAGACAGACAGAAGGTGGGAGTTGGAGAGAAAGACGGAGCATCAAGGAAACGTCAGGAGTGGAAGTTTGACGGACAAACAGCAGATGTAAAGGACCGCCTTAATAAATAGAAGCAGAGGCATTGGACAAGACAGCTAGACAGACTGCCGGGCATTTCCTGTCCTGTTTATGTGTTGTGCATGTACGATCTGTGATTGAAGTCAGACCCCACGCCGGAGGAAGGAGACGCACATGCACACAGACACACAGAGGGAAAGCATGTGTCTTATTGTCATTTCAAATGTCTCAAATGTGAGACAGAAACGCACGCGCGCGCACACACACACACAGGGACAGCCTGAGTCCTATTGTAATTCAGTCTGTTTTGCAGCGGAAACAGCCTTAATGAATCAACGAGGGAAACAATGGAGGCCTGTCCTTTTCTATAAAACAAACGTACAGAATGTAGAAATTCACACAGCCATGCTAATGGTCAAAGCCTTCCATCTAGAACAAAATCTAACTTTGTTTGCAGGGAAGAAAGGATTGAACACCTGTTGATAATTCAATAGGGCTGAGGTTCAGTATTTTTTATTATTTTTATTTTATTATTGTTAATATTAGCATTATTATTATTATTATTATTATTATTATTAATAATTTACTTATTATTATTAATATTAGATCAAAATTATGAAATAATGGTGTCGTCTGTGAAAAAAATATTCCACATACTATAGAACCCCACAAAACCTGGAATACGTCATGTTAAAGGCCTACTGATATACCTAGGCTATTTAGCTGGAAACATTTGAATGAGAACCACAGCAATTCTGATCATGGATACATTCCAATTATATTATGTAATAAAGTGGTAAATAGATTGCATTATTTCACAATTAATTATGTCATCCTTCCTGTCTGTTCCATGTTGGGAGGTTGGATGTGGACAAGCAGACAAACAAGCATGCACGCGCATAAACACACACACACTCGCACACACACTCACACACTCACTACTATACTGATGTGGGAAACAAGAAGTCTGTTAGAACTCTCATCCCAGCCCACAAATGCTGGACACACATACACACACACACACACACACATGACAGACGCACATGCAATGACACACGTTATGTTGGTTATATTGCTTCCACTATTGGTTTCCAGCGAGATGAGCAGATGCTCAGCTAGAAACACACATATTTTAACACTCTTTGATCAGTGAGGCACGGTGTGATTGAAGGTTGGAGTGTGGCAACTGTTAAAAACATTCATATTTGAATGTAAAATGCATCTCTTTGACGTATTCATCTCTTTGACGTGTATTCGCTACTTTGCATGTGTGTCCATTTATCAATGCTATGTTTTCTAAGGAAATTATGAAAAGGTGTGTGATTTATTGGTATTTAAAGTGGTTTGGCTCCAAATATGCTGTGCCGGAACTGTAGGTATACTGCCAAAGCCCTGGGCTGCTAACTGATGCAGTGTGTGTGTGTGTGTGTGTGTCTGCACGTGTACGTGTGTGTCTGCGAATATGTGTATGGGGCCTGTCTGTATCAAGAATGTATGTAATAATAATAATGATAAGAAGAAGAAGAAGAATGTGTATTTGTTATTACTGTTAAATGGCTATAGTGTCCAATATGCCCCCCATATCTCTCTCTCCCTCTCTGTTAAAAACAAAAAGCAGAACTGCTTTAAGAGGCCGAGGAAGAAATGAGGAAGAATAGAGGAAGGGCCGATGGAAAGTCCCTTCTTAGGCCAGTCAGACAGCCAGTTCTTCATACTGTGAGACAGTAAATGTGTCTGTCTGCATATCTGTCCGCATATGTCTGTATGTATGTGTGCCTGCAATGTACTCACTGTATATAACTGTAGGGGTTTCTCTGTCTGCCTGTTTGTGTGTGTGTGTGTGTGTATGTATAACTACTTGTATCTGTTAATATGTCAATGCGTATAGGGGGTGTCTGTTGGTGTGTATTGGATATGCTGGAAAACCTGTGACAAACCTTTTGTTCCTACCTAGACACTTAAGTCACAAGACGCATATAAACATGCAGTCATTATTACAGTTTTTTCACATCGCTAACAACCGCTTACCTATACAGAAGATACTTTTTCGAAACTCTTAACACAGCAACACACATACCTCACACAAATAAAAAATGTTCTTGTGAAAATCACATCTTGTTCATTTAACACTAATTCCACATTTCAAAACGCAAAAGAAACTTCATATAACAATCAAAACACTGCAAACCAAACTCAAAATCACATAACTCTGTCAAAACATTAGCGCAATTTATTTCCAAGAGGAACAGTCAGTCAATCATAGCGCACATCTCTATAGAGGCGGCCGCTTCAAAGCGTTTCGATAAAGACCCAATCACACAGAGATTGGCTGCCTGGGCAGAATGTGACATTGACGAGCAGTGCGACTCCGCACCTTGCTCTGGAAAGTTAAGGTCATTTTACTGTGACTTTTATGCGCGTCTACTTTATGTAAAAAAATCAATGTGTGCAGCGCAAGAGAAGGGCGCATGCCAGCTATCATAGAGAAACCATAGATTTTCACCATAAAAATTATAACCAGCTATAATAGTGATGTGGGTGTTAATACAATTAACTGGAACCTTTTCATACATATAGTACCATTTGGAGTTCTGCAGACACAAGAAAAGGAAAAACGCAAAAATAAGGTATCAGGTATATATGATAAGATATTCTTCTATTTTTAGATAGATAGATAAATAAAGTAATCTATCTATCTATCTAAAGATAGAAGAATACCTTATCAACCGACGTCTTCTCCTCTATAACCTGACTCTTACCTGCAGTTTAAAGGATTGGACGTGTGATTTGGGATTGTCAAGATTTTTACAATAGTTTATCAGAACAGCCTAATTTGGAAACCATCTTGCCACGCACGTCCAACATGTGATATTTGTGTTTGGTTTGCATGTGCTTGTGTGTGTTTGTGCTTTTTCAATAACAGGTATTTGCATGTGTTGGCCCATGCGTGAGTGTGGTAAGTCATTGATTCACATGCTTTATAACAATATTACACCATTCCTCACTCTTTTAATCACATGCCTCTCTCGCTCTCTTTCACCGTCTGTCTGTCCTTAACACGACAGATTGTCTTCCCTTTTATCTTCTCTCACCCCGCTCTGTTGCTCTTCTCTTTCTTTTTACACCACATAGTACTGGCTCTACTCCACTCTGCAATTATTCTACTCACCTTCTATTAGATGGCAACCCACAAATCAGGCATGGTAAATTGAGGAGGTGCCGTGTTCCTCTGTTTGGTGGCAGAGGAAAGGATTCAGCGAGAGCTGGATGGGGCCATTTGCGTAAGGAGAAGGTCTACCAATAAGCCTCTGAACTGTTGGCCACACACAGCTACCAAGGACGTTACATCAGCGTAGAGAAAAGTGACTACAGATCTATAACGTTGTGCAGTTACCGGGCATTCAGACCAGAGGCAGCGGCCAAGAAACAGGCAGTCATTCATTTTCAATGGCAGCCAATGTCTCTCGGAGGCGAGACAACTGGCTGTGCATCTTGGGCTTCACTCGGGTGAATACTACTTAACACAACAGTGTAAACTTTGGTTCCCACCTAACATTTGTTCCCATTCCCTACCAAAATGGAGGAGAAATAAAGAAGTCGGCTAGGCTATTTGCCTAGCTACCAACCGATAACTAGCTGCTAGCCATTTCCAGACCGATAGTTGGTGTCCTGCTGTGGCAACAGGAGGCTGTCAGACTAGTCCCTGTCTAGCCGGAAATATCTCTGGAAGCTGTCGTGTAATAGAACATGTTATTAAACTACGTCAGATCAACCAGAGCCTCCATGAAACGTATTATCATACCAAACGATCTGCAACAGAATAGATGTACCTGGTCCCATAAGTGAATAGAGTTGAGCCGGTACTATGCGGTGGAAAAGTACAATAATAAATGTTAACCAAGATCTAAAATTAATCTCCAAAAACAGCACCCTCTACAGGCTGAAAACAGGCTATTGCAACTTCTTTGTCTGTTAGTGCTTCTTTGTCTGTTAGACCAAGGCACTGATGGTGCCTTGTTCATTGCATTGTAATTACAAAATGACAACAAAACCCTGAGATCTAAATGTATGGGAGTGGCCAGATAAAAGATAGCATAAACAAACAACATGACGGCAGCCATTATGCTCCAGGACTGTCCCATGCAAACATAGGAGTGTGCACGTATAGGAGGGCAGTGTGTATTTGACGTGTGATGCCTTGAGATGTTAATGCTCATCAATGTGGTTCCACAGAGGCTTCGTTAATGGAGAAGACTGCCAGGAAACTGCATGGGCCCTGATCCTGATCAAGGCAGGCACACAAACGCCTGTGTGTGTGTTGTTAGGTACAGCCCGTACCTATGGGCGTGTGCATGTGTGCCAAATTAGCATCATTCACATTGTTCATATTTGCCTGTCAAATGATCTGTCTGAGTGCCTATCTGTCTGTGTCTGGCGATATCTGCCTGATGTGTTACATTGCCTGTCTGTCTGTCAGAATGTGCTGGCATGTTTTTGTGTCTGGGATTGACAGCAAGCCATTAGAAGTGAATCCCTCGTGCTTTCGATTGTGTCTAGCTGTGCATGACTCATTGCATCCATTACATGTGAAAAGCCATACTAATTACTTTGGGCATTAGCAGGCAATACACCTTTTGTTGCAACAGAAAGCGGTTTAGATAGCGAAAGGAGAGGCCAGACGTTTCCTGGCGGAGGCTGGAGAACTGTGAGTGACAACTCATGACTCAGTCCTTTATAGTTTCAAAATATTTCATATTAGGGTTTCATAATATTCACTTTAGAAAGAAAACCAGAACATTAATTAATTATATGTCTCCATTGCTTTCTAGCCAGCTTGCCAGTGGTGGATCAGTATAGATTGGGATTGAATTTATTAATGAAACTGAATTAAAAATGATAATTAATAGAGATGTATTACATTAAATGATTTCCATAGTCAAGTGTCCCAACACACTCCTTAAGACAGCGACGAGAAGGTAATGACGCATAGCAAAGTATCATTAGTAATACCAACGCACCTTAGGACTCGTTGAAACAGCACAATGGGCACTTAACATCGACCCGCCTTGGTATTGTGTAGTTTTGTTAAAAACACATGACGCCTCATGGTAATTGCAACAATGTTTTAAGGTGCGCTAAATAAAGTGTTTATTATAATTATTATTATTAGAATGTTAAACGGTTTAACGCTGGGACCTTGCTAGTCGGCACCATAAATACTAGTCGGTTAAACTTTATTTTATTTTATTTATTTTTTGAAAGTAGTGGCTCAGTCAGTCTCTCCTGTCTCACAGCCTGCACATGAAACACGCAAAACAATCTGTTGATGCTGCGAGTTGGTAGCACTTGATTTTACATGCGTTCCTGGTTCCTAGTATTCACCTTATTTTCCATGACAACCGGGAGGGAGCCATATTTGTTATTTTGTGCTTCCGGTGCGCTATGTATCCCATTGAAAATATACGTACATTCATATATATACTGTATATATACTGTATATATATATTTTTATATATATATATAGTTATATGCGTAGCCTATATGCTCTGTTAAAGGGTGTTAACATAATTGGAAGAACAGTATTTCACTTTAACAGCAGTGTTGCGAAGTGCAACACAAAACGATCAGTGTCCACCGCCTTCCATAGAGGACCCACCTGCGTCTATGAAAGCAATGAACTTAAAACATGATCGCCACCCAAAACATCTGCTCTTACGTTTTGTGAGGGGAAACCAACACCAGAACAGACAGAGAAGTGGCTGTTATGAAGCTCTGGCGACGGGGACACGTTGGTGCTTGTCAGGCAATGTTAAGAGCTACGTTACCGTTAGCCAGTTAGCTAACTACCGGTACAGTAACGTTAAGTGGCCTGATGGACGTACATAGACAACTTATTTATGATCACTGTCCAGCGTCCACATATCAGTGCCGTAGCCTATTTCTGACTTTATTCACTTAACGTTAATTAAATGTGCTTGGTATCATTTGTCACAGATGCTTCAACCAGCAACGTAGCAGAGGATGCCCACTGATGTAAGGAGGTCCAACAGCTAATCTGTATGCTGCCAGTGCATCATTTAACCTGCATTTTGTGTGATCAGGCAACACAGTATTTAGTACAAATGCATGAATATCTAAGAAATTACATCTTTTTTTCTTTTTTAACAATGTCTTTAGATGCATATTTAAATTGAAGTTTACGTACACAGGGAATGGGATAGCCTTGCCTACACCCAGGGATCAGCTAATGGTAGCTCATGAAGCGTTGTCAATATATATATATATTACAGTATGACATTTAAGTTTTGTGCATCACAAACCTGTCAGTAACAGTCCACAAGTTAATCTTGGAAAAATATTTATTGACAAACATTCATACCAGTAAAATCACTGCATTATCTTGACGTTAAAGAAATGGTTAGTCTTAAGAAAATAATGTAAACATGTTGAAATATATTTCCTTGGCACAAAAATATATTACCATATATACAGCATTCAATTTAGCGTAAGTGTATAGGTAAATGAACAGATTTGACTTTCAGTTCTATTTAGAACAAAGCATCAGGTGGTATCACTACTAAAATATAAGGCGACTGTCTGGGCACAGAATGCCTCATTGTATGGGACATGGAGTACAACTTGCTTTGATGGAGTGCATATGTGTTCAGCTCTGTGCAGAACATGCACATATTAAGTCATGTCCACATCATTACCTTAACCAAGAACTATAAGTTACTAAACCATATACATTTCACATACAACATTGTTGTTGCATGAAACAAATGGTGCTTTAATGGTGCTTAAAGCACCATTAAAAGTAATCTTAACCATAACCATATCTTAGTTACAAGCAAACAAAGTGAATAGACGTTATATGGTTGCAAACCTTAAAGCGTTACGTTTGGAGATAACAATGTCTCACCTCATACCATGATATTGGCAACCCATGTTCTCCTCCTTTAGGAGAGAATGATTAACCTAGTGGTTTACATCAGGGGTGCCAAACTCAATCAGAGAGAGGGCCAACATTAAAAGCTAGGATGATGTAGAGGGACAGTCTCATAGTGCTGTCTTATCTTATTCTTTAATTACAGCCACACCAGCACCACAAACAAGGCACACTGGTTTACCACTAATGCAGGTAAACACGTGGGCTGCTCATCAGATCTGGAAAGACCGTGTTTTCATAGTCCACTTTGTGTTTGGCCTTTTTTTTGTCCAGCAATCCAGCTGACGATGGAGAAGAAAAATAACAATAACACATTGCAAACTGTCAAAAAACTATCAAGAGACTGATAATGGATCAAAGTACATGATATAATACATGTTTAATGTAACTTGAGAACGTGACTTTCTGTACATTCTGCATATCATGTTCAAATAGAAAAAACGGAGGTAACGTCACGGTAGCAAAATTCATTATATGCAATTCACATATAAACTAGCAGGATACATTATAGGATGTATATAACTCGTAAAATTGCGCACATGAACATAATGTTCCCCCGTATGTCGGTGGTACACACTACAGTAGATAATTAGCCCGATTACCTTCTACAATACAGTACTGATGCAGCATGACTTCGGGACCTTCCTAGCCGTCGATGGAGCAACACGAAGTCGTCTCCACAGCTCCTCCCTGGGTTCAATACACGTCAAGTGGCTCGGGAATATGGCTTGACTCGGGTTTACGTTGGCTTTAATATGAAGAACTAACCCTCTTTGTGTAGGTAGGATTACATGGTCACGGCCGACCTTTCCACTATTATACGGTAGCCTAGTGCACCACCCGTAGGCTACGGTACGGTCGGTCAATGCCCACAGACAAAATAATAAATATCGCCATATCTTCCGGACACTTTTTCATCTCATCCGCCCTCTGTGTTATGTTGTCCATGTCAAACTATTTATTGCTTATTTAGTCTCCTGTAACTGTTCATTTTAATGTTGATGTTGATCCGGTCAAGGTGAGCTAATAACTAGTAACGTAGCTACCCAGAAGTCCTAGCACAAATGCGGAAGAATCGAACTCTTGAAATAAGGTGAATAGCAAGGGAGCGGGGACAACTCTAAACGTGGCAAACTTTGATGTTGCCACTTGCCGCGCTTGCAGAAGACGACTCTGTTGAAATTTGTAGCGTCGTGGATTATCCAAACGAAACAGTTAACAAACAAATCTGGATTTACAACTTCTGCTTTCGATTTAACCTTACAGTACAACTGCATTTATTGAATTAAAAGTCAAAATTACGTTGAGTTCCTGACTTTGTTCACCTTTGTTTAAGTTAGGCTAAATAACATTTTGCTAGGCTAAACTAGCTACAGTATGTAAATATACAGTACTAAGCTATAATTAGCTAACGCTTTTCAGCACAACTAATGCAGCATACATATATAGTCATAAAGAATCAATTTAAAGTGAGACTTTCATAAAGCTCTCCTCCTGCTGTCTGTGAATAACGGAGCTGTATTGGCACTCTGCTGTAACTGAGCATGAAGCGGTTATAATTTTTTTTAATGCGGAGAAAGGAAAAGCTAAAACGTGATCTTCACCCACTGAGACAAAACAGCCGATCGACAAGTGCAGGTAGGAAGAGAACTCCAACCTATACAAACGCTGACAATGTTTAGCCTGACTGAGATTTGGACGGTTTTCTGAGTGTTTTGGTATTTTTAGATAATCCATCCATCCATCTTCTCCGGAGTAGGGTCACAGGGACAGCAGCTCCAGCTCCAGCAAAGTTCCCTTTCCTGAGCCACATTAGCAAGGTCTGACTGGGGGATCCCAAGATGTTCCCAGGCCAGTGAGGAGATATAATCTCTCCACTTAGTCCTGGGTCTTCCCCGAGGCTTCCTCCCAGCTGGACGTAGGAGGCCGGTAGACCACTTCCCACAACACTGTGTGAGAGCGACCCAGCTCAAATAAGCTCAGTTCAAAGCTGGTGAAAGAGGATAACGGTGATAGCTGTTTACATTTATAGATGTTCTTATAAAGTGTAGCTATTCCACCGCCTCGACCAGACGTCCGAGGGGAGTTCAAATAGCCAGGCCGACGACAGGTACCAGCCAGGCGTCGACTGGGTCCAGCAATCGCCGAGAAATAAAGAATCGGGGCACCGCCTGGCACTCAATCCAGGTAACCCCAGAGGATCTCGTCACGTAGGCCTTCATCCTCACCAGCCGGCCGCTACGTTTACCCCGGCGGCGGTAACGCTTACGCCTGTGGTCTAGAGCCTGAAGGCGGAAAATGCAGGCTGGCATGCCCGACAAAAACGGCGGCAAATGTTCATATCCAGCAT
Source organism: Typhlichthys subterraneus (assembly GCA_027564835.1). Taxonomy (NCBI): domain Eukaryota; kingdom Metazoa; phylum Chordata; class Actinopteri; order Percopsiformes; family Amblyopsidae; genus Typhlichthys; species Typhlichthys subterraneus. Next base: position 4,110 of record JAODUH010020516.1, on the reverse strand, counting down.
GATCAAACTTCACTAGATTCAGCAATATTTGGAGATCATACACCAACAGAGAATTGACATTCTGAACAAGCCACAGAAACAGAACAAACACACACAGCGTTGACTTGACAGGCAGCAAGCCACACACACTGGCGCCATCACTGCTTCCTGACTGACTTGATATCAAGCATGTTTTGAAATGGTGGTTGAGCTAAATAAGATGATCAAAAACCGTGCAATGCCTATTAACTATTATACTGTTAAATGCTGTCCTATAGTAATAGGTCAGAGGTCTACGCCCAGTTAACACTTCCCAATAGAGAGTTGCCAGACCTTCAAAAAATTATTTTTAGGTCTGTTTACACCAGGCTAGTGCTTGTGCATTTACACCGGCGTTCTGAGTTCATATCAATAGGTAGGTCTATTTTGAAAACATGAAATTAAATGACACAACCTTTTTGACCCACTAATACTTACAGAGCACTGTAAATATTGCTATAGATTCAGCTGAAAAGTTTGCAACCTGGCTGAGAGCACTTTTTGAAAATCTCACATGGAAACTCTCCCAGTAGCACGGCACCAGGTTATATAATTGTCTTATATATATAAAAAGTCTTGATTCAAATGTTTTACTGCACAAACATTATTCAAATATTTCAGCCACCAGAACTAAGGCATTTAATTCCCTTCAAAATGTCAAGGTATAACAAACATAAGCCCCTCATTGAGATCGCTAACGTTACTGCTAGCGTACGCACCCGGTAGCTACCAATAGCTGGAACAGTTTTTTATATTCACACTCGGCTGTGAACAGATCCAGTGAGTGCTTGAGGTCACAGACCATTGTTGCCATCAGGACCACATCTGCAAAAAGCAGCAGTGAGATCCACAGGCCACCGAACCACAACCCCTCCCCACCACGACTACGCCTCGATATCCTGTCCATGAATATCACAAACATGATTGGTGATAAAGCGCAGCCCTGGCAGAGACCAACCCCCACCTGAAACGAGTCCGACTTACTGCCGAGAATCCATATACAGTTTACGCTTTGGACATACAGGGATTAGATTGCCCTTAAAAAGGACCCCCTCACCCCATACTCCTGCAGCACCTCCGACAGTATCTCCCGGGGGACCCGGTCATACGCCTTCTCCAGATTCACAAAACACATGTAGACCGGAAGGGCATACTCCCAGGCCCCCTCCAGGATCCTTGCAAGAGTAAAGAGCTGGTCTGTTCCACAAAAAGGACGGAATCCGCATTGTTGTTCTTCAATCTGAGGTCCGATAATCGTCCGAGCCCTCCTCTCCAGCACCAGACTTATCGACTAGTCTAAATTGTAATTTAGACAAATTCAACCGTTAATTAGTCGCTAGGAACATCCCTAATTAGACGCATTATTAGCATTATTGTCTCAATACAAGTTAGCTTAGTTTTCAGTTGGTCGTGCCTGCTCTGTTGTAACATACAATAGGCCAACATGGAGGGTTTCTAGTCAGCGGGCTTTCCATGGAACTCCCAACAGACATGACATGCAGGATTCACTAGTGCCCACTTTGTGCTTGTGTGGTGTGAATTTCCATAATGTGCATATATTATCTCCTGATAACTAAACAAAATATGTTTCATTATTGATATACATGAAACACTTTCTTTCTTTCTTTCTTTCCAGGGAGCAGGGAAGATATACTGTACTGTAGATGTGTACTCCGTTTTCCACTTTTACTCACGGTGTACCGCACACTTGATGTAAAACTTGTCACAGAAATCAAATTACGTCACGGTCCAAAATGTTATAAATACTGGTAGATAGTGTGTTTTCTCCTGCTTTCAGTCAAATCAGTTTGATTACCATGAGATGTTTTGTTTAGACGGGATCTCAGTTAGAACCGAAGCACCACCCATTAGGCTTTAAAATAGCACCAGGAGAGAAAAATATGAATGGAGTTCTATGGGATGGACCAGTCCATACAGGGAAAAAGTGTTTTATAACTTATTTAAACAACTTACAAATAGAATATAAATATAATATAAAGAATAACAAATCTAAGTATTTTTCAAACACATAATTCTAGACAAAAACTTGTTGTATATTAGCTAATGTTTTTGAGCTAAAGACAAGAACAAAAAACTGTCATGTTATGTTGCGTCACTATTCCTTGGCTCGAAAATCAATAAATATGTATTAAGTTATATCAAATAAATTATTATAATGTAGTGTAAGTATCTTGCAAATGTTTTATATATTATGTTGGTCAGTAAAATATGTTTAAATATGTTGGATATAGCGCCGTTACAGCGTTAGCATAGAAGAACGGAACACTGAGCTGGTCAGGTGTTCCGTACAGTGGTGGAAGCGGTCAATTTTCTTTGATTACACAAATACTATTGGTCCAACAGCATGTCAGTCAAAGCTGAAAATGTTACACTTTCTGGCAACAGTGATGCTATCACATTAACCGTAGCTTCGTTGGTTCTCGGAGACTCGTTTAAAGTCGATGCACGTCCGATTCTGTTCGGAACACCATGAGTCTATGGCCACCTGCACACCAAATTGGCAGTGTTGTCACACACACAAACACACACACAGTGTGTGTGTATTTTAACACACACGCACTGATATATTAAATTTCTCTTTTTATTTGTTCTAGAGATATGCAAAATATCTCACACACACATACAGATACGCAGACATGAATACTTACACAATCACAAACGCACACACACACGCATGCATTCTCTCTCTTGCACTCTATCTCTCCCTCACACACACGAACACACGCACATACATGTACGCAGATGGGATCCTCTCATACAGACTCGTACTGAGAGTATTTCGACTTCCGTTCATACATCAAAATGTTCGTTGTCCGAGGGAGGGTCCTTAGTTTCCATGACTACAGGGCTCAGAGAAGCTAAATACAGTTTAGCCAATCAAATCTGACTAACGTCCTCTGAGGTCACACACACACACACACACACAAACATGCAGACGTGAACAAGCATGCCCACACATGCACACATACATATAGACACTGTATGCAGACATAAATACACGTGCTTAAACAATCCCAAGCACACACACACACGCGCACACACACACACAGTTGTCAGGTATGTCATGCTGTGCCACTGAACAGCCTACACAGTACACACACATATATACACAACACATAAAAGCACACGAGAACACAGACAACATGCACAACACACAAATGCAGCCTGCACACACAGATTCACTGCTAACATGCACACACACACACAGGACTTTTTCTTTGGAAGTGTGAGTCACAGACCAGGGAATGGAAGGATTAGTATAATCTATATATATGGAACATTGGTGTCTTGGGTGTGTGTTATTTTGACATATACAGTTATGTTTCAACACACTTTTGGCGTTCTGAGGGCATTATAATACATGTATTAAGTGTATTATTAAGCATACAGTAGTCTACACTAAAGAAGATGTCGACTGTTGAAGATGTCAGCATGTCTTTTTCATTAGCATAAATTATACTGTACACCAGGGGTAGCCAACACGAGAATCGCCCGCAGAGCATGTTCTAAAATAGCACTAGATGTTGCTTGCTCCATCTAAGATGTTTTATTCAGTTGTGTTGCTGTTCACTTGCATTGATGTAGATTTGAACATTTATAAAACAATGTTGTAATGAACTCTGATCAAAGTTCAATATTGTTCGCGTGACAACAAACCACCTCACTTTGCTGAGACAAGCAAACCGGTGCATCTACAGTGGGAGCTTGAAAAAATAAACAAAGATAATCTTGGCGGAAAAGCTAGGCTTAAGAAAACATACTATTTTTGCAATGATTGTGAGTAAGTTCTTATTTGAAAGGAAAGTATCTCATTTGTTTGACTGTGGCGGAGGCAAAGCGGTCCATTTAAAGACACTTCTCTCCGATGTCCAACTGGGGGCAAGTAGCCTACGATAGTTAGAACAGTGTCTGGGAACTTGACAGAGCAGCTGGATGGGTAATCTGGTTATTTAGTGGTTTAGTATGCTAATACTCAATGTTGAGGGGAGATACAAGCGGCCCCTCCCATCTTGGACTGATCCTTGAAATTCTAAGATCTGATTGGCCCAAGAGCGTTTTAGCAGTATTGAA
>JAODUH010020506.1:0-25596 GCA_027564835.1 Typhlichthys subterraneus | reverse complement strand
CCTCAGCCACACATCTTACTTCTGTCTAAATCAAACACAACTCTGACAGCCAATGGATGCATCTCTCCACAAAATACTATGATATTGCGCAACGTGATATTGCGACAACGATGCTGAATCGATATATTGTGCACCCCTAATACATACACACATATATACATACATACATACATATATATAAATAAATTATGAATATTTGTCAGACAATAGTAGGAATGTTTTTGCCTAAATGAGAAATTAAATATATTTGCAATAATAAGAAAAATACGAATATTACAAATTATATATTTTGTATCGTGCATATTTATTAAATTAGCGCATGCTCTAGTCATATTAAGCTTAATACTATATTATTAAGTAATTATTGATGCATTTAGTCTGAATTTAAAAAAAATACGAATCTGTCTATTTGCTGGAATTGTTCACTGTAATGGCGGGAGTCTGCATAATACATGTGCACGAGAGCTAATCGCTGCATGCAAAAACCAAGTACACCCTTAAACCATGTTTGAGGGTTCAACATTTTAAAATGTATGCAACTAAAAAAGCTAAAATACAATATAATACTGTAACTATAAACAATTTCTTCGAATTCTAAGGTTAGTTAGCGAATGCTATATTTGAGATTGTCACCCAGACAATAGTCTTAGCCGAAATCGACGGCCATGTACCGTACGGTACAGTTGCTAACAATGAAAATGTTACATTTAAAAGTGAATATCTCCCTTCAAAGTCTCTCTTTACGACGTGCGCTTAATTGGCTTTATAATATACCATATAGGTTAAAACGTAAAGGCAGAAAATCCGTATTTCTTACTGCGATGAAAGATGTTCAAATTTGCGACCGCTTCCGGGCGTCCGTAACGTTGAAGGAGCTGTGACAGGAAACGGGATCACTATTTTCAGTTCCGCTTCTGCAACTAATTAAGCGATACATGTGGCCTAATGGTCATCAACACACGTCAGGCTAAATTCGTCATTTTGGAATCAGTTAAAAATGATCACAGTACAGTTTTATCTGCACATGACGTGTGTTGACAACAACAAAAATGGTTGTTGTCCACATAGTAGTTTTTCCTCCTTTACAGTACCGGTATGCCTCTTTCAGGTTTTTTTCTTCAATTTGAAAAATGTAATGAGTTTCCACTGTTTTTCTACGAGTTTTTATTTTTGTGTTTTAATATTGCGTGCGTAATATATATACACACACAATCTTTATAAATAATGTAATAAATAGGCCTAGATAAAAAACCTAAACCCCAAATCCTCATAAATGTATAATTTCATTGTTTTTTTATCTTACAAATATAAGAAAATGTGTTTAGATGGCCTATCTGTTTGTACACGATTTAATAACTGTGTCGTGTGTGATTCAATATTGAAGCAGGATCTGTAGAATCAAAACTACCAAAGTAAAAATAAATTTAAAAAGGTTCCTCTACTGCCCTCTTCTGAGTGTGTTGTGCATAACAGTTGTGAAGCAGATATTGCACTACGTTGCATAATATAATACACAATGATATACCCAAACTTGCAGCCCTGTATGCCACTACCAATAACCAAACATAATGTACTTTATAGGCTATCATTTATGCCTTGTTAATTCCAAATGTTTTACTAATACACTATGATGCCCCATGTAACTAATCAAAAACTACCATCATTGACTCGAGTACAATTTCTGGCAAATGTCATATGTCCCAATCAGAATCAAATCATTGGTTGGTTTATTTTATATTTCAGATATAAGGGATAATAAAATGCAATTATACCTAATTATGCAAATAGTGTCTGTATACACTAAACTGTTTGTCTGAGAGGGAACAGAGAAGCAATGAAACCATGACTGACGTTGCCAGAGGAAAGTAAAATAGCGCATGAGAGACAACCCCTGAGAGACTGTATGCTGAACCCGCTGCCCCGGATCAACCCAACTCACCCCTCCTCCACTCCCTCCTTGTGTGTTTTGCCATGGTTACCGGACAGGACTCCCGATGCAGCCAGTTAATGTGTTTTTCGGCGGCAGGGGCGAGCTGGGTACTAACGTGTCTCTGTCTACACAATCAATGTCAACTGTCCTGGGATGCAACGAACACAGCGGGCAGAGAGCCAGGGAGCGCTAAGACAATGTCAGGCAAGGATCGGAAGAAAAGGGGCCAGATAATTCTACTTTATTGGGAGAAACTGCTTAAATGCAACTAATGTAAAATCAAGAAGGACCAATACATTTCAGTACACAGGATATTTTATTTCTAATATTGATCATCTTGTATGGTTTCCATGCATACATGTGTACATTTAATTGTCAATAATTTCATCTCATACAATAAAAACAGCAGTTTATACACATTTTAATTGTCACAGTTACTCAACACAAAAAAAAGCTAACATTATTTAAAATATTTTATTGCATGATCTCAAAGCGTTATGTTTCATTGTTTAATGTGGCATTTAACATAAATCAATAAAAAACAAGAACATGTTCTTTACAACTGAATTAAAATGTAATGCATTGGCACATATTCAATAACCTAAATGTGCATCTAGTAAAAAGTGTGATGAAACTTAATTAAACTATTCATCAATATATTTATATGATATACTCCGTAATAATGTAACCCATAAATATGACCTTTTCAGAAGAGCTTTCATAATCCCAGACAGAGAAATATATGTGTAAGACACAACTTTTTATTAGACAGCTATCAACGTCTTGCTTATTGAACCACATTAGAGTTCAGGACACAAAGCAGGTTAGAACTCTTCAGTGTTAACTATGTCATCATTGAAGTCAGGAAATGCCAGATTCTTCTTATAAGCTTAAAAGGACATTGTTAATATAAAACTTTAAACCTGAGTTGGTTTCAACTTTCTATGTTGATCAAACAGCTATTGCACTGAACAGGAAGTCGTTTTCCTTCTAGTAATAGATAATGTCCTGCTTTTCAGACGAACTGGTGTACAACCATGTTCCCAAGGACCTCACCTGTGACCTTTCGTATCATCACAGGTTAAGGGTCTCAGGGACAGGGACAAACACCCATATGTATGGTCTGTCTAACGCAGGGAGCATTTAAGGGTACATGTATTTGTGTGTTGGAAACAAGCTAGTATGAATACATGAATTAGCATGAATACATTTACCTCAGTTTAGGCCCTTTCTTTCACATACACATGATTAGATCTTACATACTATTTTTCTATTCTGATATCTTTACGGTATATATAGCAATTGCACAAAATGAACGATGCATCATCCGGAAAAATATAACAGGGATATAAACCATGTATTACCTTCTATTGTTACCTCATTTTTTGTCCCCTGATGAGTGTGCAACTGTCTTATCACAATATATCATCTCTAAATCGCTCCATAACCCAGACGAGATTGCCACCTGTGAAGAAAGGAAGACACCATCTGAAGACTACAGATACACTCTGATGCCATTATTTGGCACTATTTCATTTCACTCAGCGCCATATCAGTCTATCCTTGAACGCTGCCTGATATTCTGCCGTCCAGTGCAGCAATACACAAAGTGCCACCTGCTGGTAGACAGTGGGTTCTACAACAGGCAGACAGATTAAAAATGAGAGCTTCTCAAATTCGACGCGGGTCTGAATCTGGGACGATTAACAAATGTCAACAAGCGCAGATGCGGCAGGCGTTCAGAGCACATGCATGTTGGTGAGCACACGGGAGACAGATGTGCCTGGGGTGACGCAGACAGTCTTCTACTTCCTACAGGCCCAGTGATCTCAGAGGATTATGCAATCACACTCCCATGACAAAGACCTTGAGGGGAGTAACATTTACTTTGGTCTCCCCCCCCTTCCCCGCACACAAATCTTTGGCACATAAACCTAATGTCGTAGCCCGCCGCCACGCACACTGAAAGAAAAAACGAGGATCCGTTTCAACTACAGCCGTTAAGCTTCATTTGTCTCACGGGCACCGGCCGGGCCTTGTTGTCTGCTGACCACCCGGAACATGCCGGGGCGGTCGCAGAAGGCAGACAAATCAGCGAAGGCATTTGCAGCACAGAGCCAGTGCCGCTTGCAATCTCTCTCTCTTTCCATCACTCCCTCTCGCTCCCTCTCTCTCCCTCTCCCTCTATCCTTTGTCTCTTCCGTTAGGATATTTTTCAGCGTCCCGGTTCTAAAATCGCCCCCTTGCCTCTCCCGGAAAAACACGAGCCAGAGACAAAGAACCGGACACAAAAATGAGAGGTTAGGGGCGAGACCAGGCGCCGAAATGAGTGTCACGTAAAAAGGAAAAGAGTGAAATAGCCTGCGGCAGGAAGAAACAACAGAGAAACACGGGATGCAAAGAACACGAACGGAACAAACGAAAAAACTACGTGATCGGCGAGATGGACCGGCTACGGTGGGCTTGCTGGACCTGGCCATGGTAGCGGTCAAGCTGGACGCTCCAGCCTTCTCCTGGCTCTGAACGCGCCCCACACAGTACCTATTCACTCATGACCACGTGCGCGCACCTAACACACCAGTGCATGCATGCCTCGCTACACACAAGATTAACACGTGCACACACACACACACACACACACAAAACGTGCTTTCCACTCACCCCACCATTCACAACACACGGACGGCTAATCCAGCGGTTTAGGGAAAACAGTGAATAACGTTGAGCCCTATCCTGACCCATCTTCCCAGTCACTCACACACGTTTTCCTCACAGCAGTGTCCCTCCATCTCCAGCACCTCCCACTTACTGTCTCGCCTCCTAGCCCTCTTCCCTGCCTGCTTTGTGGCTGGCTCCCTCTGCCAAGGCACAGCACTAATTCTCCCGGCAATTACGAGTCCGACCAGGCGACGGCCGCCTGTGTGTGTGTGCGTGTGTGTGTGTGCAGGTATAGGCTGCAGCACACGCGCGCACACACACACACACACACACACACGCACACACAGAGACAATTGCATTGGCTCCATTATCTGGTGCTGTACCGACACCCCCCACATCTCGCGACACCTCAGATCCACCGGCAGCTATGACCCCTCCTCCCCTCATAAATCTGTGTCACCTCCACACACCCAGACACACACACACACACACACACGCCTACTTATGCAAGCGTGCAGCATCTACCACTTCTTCCCCCTCTGCCTGCACCCCCCTCTCTCCCTGTCTCCGCCTTCCGCCGCTCTGCCTCTTCCCCATTCCCCCTCATCTCCTGTCTCGCCCATGTTGCAGTCTGGTTCGCACCGCACGATGTGCTGTGCGCGTTCTGGAGGAAAAAAAGGGGGTCGCACGCTCGCTTTGGGGGATGGAGGGGGAAGGAGGGCGCATGCGCATCCTCGTGCATCTGGGGTGATGGTGTGTGTGTGTGTGTGTGTCGGGGGGGGGGGCAACAGAGGGAGCACTCAGACAGAGGCTGTGGATTTCACGCGGCGCGACGAGGTTCAAAGCCCCGGCGAGACCAGAGGTGATTAACCTCCCGGACGCTCCTCCACCTCTCCGTTTCATCTCCCTCTCTCTGCTCTCTATTCATTACACGTCCGCTCGCTGCGCTCGTCTAACACCCACAACGCACACTGCCCCGTGGAGGGACGTTACAGCGATGTCGAGAAGGTGAATAATGCTGCTGAAACATTACTGTAGCACCCCCCTCCCCCCGTATAAGATGGCTCGCCACTGGGCCCTGGCTCCGTTTCAATTAAAACGCGCTAGTGTGCTTTTCGCTGAACGCACCCAATTGTTTTTGATAAATTTACATCAGCCCGCAGACAACAAAAACACAAAGAAACATTTTTCGATGACGAAACAGCGCTCGATGACACATGCCCATACATTTGTTTCTTTTGATGAGCAGTAGACAAATAGGCAAAAAAACGGCCCTTGATGTCTTGTGAAAACAGCAGGTGGCCGTTAAACCATCGTGGTTATATTTCTTCGGTCGCCGGGGCGTACTGGGGGCAGCCTTTTCTTTGTGTGTTTAAAGAAAACAGCAGCGCAAGGCACAGATTGCTGATATATGCTCTTCCCCCCCCCCCTTCCCCTCCTCGCCGGAGCACTGCAACGCAATGCGGATACTGACTGTCTGAGGCACTAGCCAGACACACTGGGGGGAACATGGGGTGGGGTGGGTGATGGGTTGGGGTGCTGGCTGGCTGGCTGGCTGGAGATGGTGGCTGGGGGGTGGGGGAAGGAAGGGGGGGTTCGCATACAGCCCACCCTTCAGCACATACAGTATATCTATACTAATGGTTGGCCCTTGGGGAAGAGCAAAAGCAGAAGAGCATTTGTTTTAACGCAAGCGATTAAAATGCCAGTTTTATTGTCTGTGGCCAACTAAATAGTACGAGAAGCGATCAGGGCATGTATATTATATAGGCCTTTAATGGCGTGAAGATTAAAATGCAGCTACTGAATGCCTGTGTCTGTAAAACCTGACGCACCCCACCAAATGCCAAGTCAACCGCAGAACGTTGTATAACAAGAACAGACAGGTATAGATATAGAAATATAGATACTCCTTGTTACCAGGCGTCTTTCCTTCAATTCGTGTGGTGTTACGGTGTTACGTCTTAGATGCATGTCCATACCCTTGTGAATTCTGTGAGCAGCGGTTCAGCCTGCTCTAAGGTGTAGTCGTGTTCTGTCTATCTTTCTGTCTAACTACAATCCATTGTCTTCCTGTCTTCGTACTTACCACATCACAGAAAGTGTGCATGGTTGACTGAAGATTAGGTGACACCGCAGGGAAAGCTAGAAGGTTGTACAGTTATCTCCAGGCTGTTTATTATGCGAAACCATACAACCAACTACCTCACACCGCAAAGCACCGGCTTGAAGTCGCCACACGGGGTTCCCCCTGCCACATCGGAGTCTCTGTTCTTGAACTGCTATCTGGCTGTCCACAGTCTCAGTCTCATTAGATGCATTACGCTTGACTATACTGATTTCAGGCCTTTGTAACAGACACACACCGACATCTGGTTCATGTCTTTAAAAAACAACAACTATAATACCACCACACATTTGGGCTTATAATTATGGAACATGTGTGACGTGGTGAGCTACTGTACTGGCTGTGTGGTTTTTACAGACTTGTCTCCCTCTGGTGGAGAGAGACACAACTGCAGCGCAGTCCCACAGAAACCCCCTCCCCCTTCCACAACCTGAAGTTAAGCCAGACCTTTGCGGTTGTCTGAACACAAAGGCAAGCACTTAACCTGCAGGTGTAGGCATCTGCCTGACCTACTTTGACAACACAAGCGGATCTTACGAAACGGTAGACGTCCCTGAATTCTCACTGTGGTGTGCTGAACAGATATTCAAAAGCTATGAAAAGGCCTTTTCTGATTATGTTTTCCTGTCTTTTTGGACAGCATTGCTGTTAGATTGTCAAGATGACTTTCTGAATTCATCTTTATTTCAGCATTATTTCATCCTTCATGTCGACCATGTATGCTACTATAGGGACTAATGGCAACACATAACATAACATGAGCAATTCAGTTTCGGGGCAGACTAGTTTAGATCCCTTTCAAGCAATGAAAAAAGGCCTAACAAGTAAGTAATGGCTTGGCAGCGTGGGGTAACAGCAATGTTAAGTCGATCTCCCTCATTATAAGCCGCAAAAATAATGTGACGCACCGAGACGGTAGACATCTCACTGTGGTGGAGATCTCTCATTCCCTCAGAAGCAGCGCGTTGGCTGCTGTTAGCAGTCAATGGTGGTGTTTTGACACTCCTGTGTGCCGCAAGGACTCATTGATTACCTGATTGTGGCTGGTGCACAGCTGAGTTGCTAGGCTCCCCGCTTGGCTTTGTCAATGCGCCACAAAATGGCCAAGGTGTCATTGATAAAGCGACCAATAACACCGTGTTGTATAATATACGGTCTATAACTAGATAAAACAATTCCCTGCTCACACATTAACAACCACTAGTATCCAGAATGTGCTTTCCTATATAGGTTTTACTGCGTGAATGTTTACTGTATTCATCACAGGCTTATGGCAAGTAACCTTCATACTTTGCACTATTACTACACCGAGTGCGTCTGAGTCTTGTTTGGTAAGAACAAAGTGCTTTAGAGACACAGGAGACATATCCTCCCGTTCAGACTGATTTTGGATAATGTCCAAATGCGGAGCGATTAAACTCGCCGCCTTATTCCTTTCCCTTGCCCTCTGCCATGCAGAAAGCCTAGACTTCTGCCTAACCTCTATTTTCTTTCTTTGGCTGCCTTCCCCTCTCTCTAAGTATTCTCTAAGTATCACTCATTCGTCCTTCGTCAGCAACCATTTAATTCCTCAATATCCTTGACAACTTCTATTCTCTTGTTTTCCCTCGGACACTCTGCCCGTTCAGACCCAAGTTCCCCCCCCCCCTTTTTTATTCCACTCCTCCCCTTTATAAAACCTCTATCAGCGTCTCATTCGCAGTCGGATCACGCATGAATGCGGCACGACCGTGCCAATGCCAGCTCTGTGCCAGGCTGGCTGGAGGGACCATTTGCCAATTTGAGTGTGGTGGGAAGCCCCTCTGTCAGATGTCTGAGCGCTGGCTGGTTTGGAGTCAGGTGTATCTTTGCGGGGGATTACTGTTCACCCTCTTGTGTGGGAGCAGGATGTTCTGGATAACAACCGCGATCACTAAGATGGCCGAAAAAAAAACTAAAATGGCAGACCAAGGGTGGTTCTGAAAGTGATTGTTCAAAAACTATTTAATTTTTCTACTGTCACATTTTCTAAATCATTGTTGAAAAGAAATATATAATAAAATATCCTGTTAAGTAGTGGCTGCTAAACATTGATATAACATTCTGTACCATAATACGCCACCATTATTACCAGCAAATATTATTCCATCTAGTACAATATTTATTAGCATACAAAACTAGCCTATTTCTTTTCTCACACAACTTTTTAGTCAAAACACATTTGCTAATGTGGATGATTTTTACAAACTTCTAAAACATCTTATCTGGTTATTTCCTGTCAGTTAAGCTACTAAGTCACTAAGTCACTCCAGTAACCCATACTAACACTGATACTAACTAAGCATATTATTTTAATCACAGGAATCCTCCCTGGAATATGTTAATATAGTCACGTTCTGAGAGTGATGCTTGCTAGATTTGCACTTGGCAACAACAGTGACAGTCACTACCAAATCACCGTTAACAGCCAGCCCAATCAGCACAGAGACACAACATCTACCCAGCAACATGAAACACACGGCTGAATATCTTGAATCCTTTGTGCCAACTAGACTTTGAAAACAGACATGTTCAACTGAAATGTTTCAAAATGCAGTTATCAAACTCTAGACAGTAGTCAGGGAACCATATGTGGTCAACAGCACTGGGCTATGGGAAAATCAAGTTGATGGTGTAGTAGCAGACATCTTTCTGGACTGAAAACCACTCATTAGCCATACAGATTGAATTACGATTCTTTGTCCCATTATATACACAGCATAATGTATAGGCCCATGCAAGTGATTGACAGTCTACAAGGAGACATCAATGTGCTTCACTTTAAAGCTGTTTTAAGTCCTTGTCCCCGTTGAAAAGGGGTCTGGCCGAGCTCCACACCACTGAAGTGGTTGACTTTATCTTGTCAGTCAGATGACAACTTGATTCACCTCCAGCCTGTGTAGCTAAAGTAATTCGCAGAGCATGAGTGATTAGCTTTTGTTAAGATGGAAGGAGATGCCGTCTCGCAAACTGTCCCTGACGCCCCTTTTCTCTTTCTTCGTACCTTATTTACAAAGGCAGAAAAAATGTTACCATGGGAACACACTGCCAGGCAACCTCAATGGCTTGGCACGATGCCCAATGGTTGCTAGGGCACTGTTGTTAGTGGCTATTGGGTTGTGTGCCCATTCTATAGTGTCTTTATGTATGTGTATGGGTTGTTGGACAGGGAGAGGAGAGTTAAAGCAGGTGTGTAGTGTGTGTGTTACATGTGCACATAGAAGATTCAGTCAAAATAAATAAAAACAGACAATGTAATATTCTGACTCTACAATAAAGGTTTGCATAAAGGCCTGTAATGATGTAATTATCTATAATCATGTATTGTATTGTATTTTGAATTGGTTTTCTTCCTGCTGTTTGATTATAAAAACTGATGGATGACTTATTCAGTTACTTGAAATGTACTTATTGAAAGTTGTTTTGGATAACAGCGTCTGTTAAACTCTGTAAATGTAAATATAAATGTTTGGACTATGTTTGGCAGAAGGTGAAATCTGTCTCTAGTTATTATTAATAACACAAATGATTTGATGATATTTGAATGTGTTGAAAAAGCAGATCTGCAGATGTTTGCACCATTTCATAAATTAAGAATACACAAACGCTAAAACTTATGTCACACAAAGCCGGAAACTGATTTCGTAATAGCAAGGGGCCATTATGTAAAGTCCAATATGCAATTACATGAAAAAACATGTATTATGATTATGTGATTGTGTCTACTTATGAGGGCTTGACTGTAACTGGTAAGGGCTTTTGACAATTTGCCATGAATACACAAACACACAGAGATACACAAGTGAAGAGGTGATATTAGCCTCTGCTCAGGGTTAGAGGTCTATATCACCGCTTCCAATGTTTCCTCCCATCTTTGTGTGCTCTTTCTGCTGCTACCTGCCTCATTTAGTCATACGCACTTTGTTTGTAGGAAGAAATCTATGGTTCTTCTGAGAGCATTTACCCCACAGCCAGGGTAGGGTCCAAAATGTTTCCACTAGCTTCCCCTGGCTGGGGAAAGTTTCCAGAGCAGAAACCGTCATTCCTGAAATCAGAAGAGCGCCATGCGGACTGTTAGCACACCACAGGACAGGAAATGGTACGTCAATAAACATATCCAACCGTTACATTGGGTTAAATCCCCCAAATTGATTTAACAATCTACACGCATCATCGACACCATCCATACTTTTCTTGGATTCAATCCAGCTTTATAGTCTTTTTAAAATAGCGCTAGCTAGTGATACTTTCATGTTCGGCGGATCGCAATTACAACAACATCATTAAACAAGATAATTAAAACATAACGAACTGATCCCTGATCAGAGAATGCGCTCTGAAAGGCACCAAGGACCGAAAAAAAATGCAAACACAAGACAAAGAAATCATCCGACATTGTCTGCAGAGAATAAAATGGATTAGCTAACGAGAGATAAGCGTGAGAGCAAATATTACCATTGTGAGGTCAATAAATAACGAATGGAGAATGTAACAAGAAAGAGGTGCGAACTTGCGAAGTGGAGATGCTTAAAAACAGCATAAAATAATAATGCATCAATAATCCCAGAAAATACAATCCGGCGTCATAAATTAAACAGCAGCGCAAAAACAAATGCAATAGTCGTGACACTGCCGAGCACAGTAAAGGATAACAGAGATGCACGTGCGAGTATGAATATAAGTCATGATTATATGTATACTGTATATATTTAGACACACACACACGCACACACGCGTCTGCATGCATTTAGACAGAGAGGGTATCGGTCCCGCTGTGTATTTTATCTGAACATTACCTAGAGGAAGCCCACTCCCCCTCCCCAACCTTTCTGATCTGAACTCCAATGCAGTCTGGGAACAGCCTGTCCTCAAAGGAGGTCAGAGGGCAACACAAACAGTCTGGTGTCATGGCAACCCAATGCCACAGGTCAACATTATTTTTTTTATTTTTTCTTTTTCTTTCTGGGGAGTAGTTAACGGGGCCCTATGTGAGGTGACTCAAGCCAGTCGGGGGTGTGCTGTCGACCAGAATCCACTGTTCTTGCAGCAGGATGCCACGTTGTGCCCTAAAACAGCTCTTAACGGCATAGTCAGCTGTTAAGCTAAATGTAAAATAATTCAACAAATATCTCCTCGCATTTCGCTAGCTTATCGTTCTCTGAGCATGTTGAAAAAGTAATAACCTACTTCTTCACAGCCCTGGCTCCGTAAATAGTAACATAAACAAAGTGGCGAACACCGCTCGTATCAACAAAGCCTCAGCACCACGCTTTGCTTCACAATGCATTTCAACACGTGAGGCGCCTCCCGCGGAGGACCGCGGCGCGATGATGTTTTGATTTGAGCTGGAAGTTAGCAAGGACCACTGACCCTGCCTTGAAAGATAAACTCCTTGGTTTGTGCCTGAGTGCCAGTGTCACAAAAACACTGTTGTTCTGGGTAGAAACTCAGAGAGACTCATGCTGTGTATCTGGCACTGCCCTCTACTCCCCACCGCTGCTACAGCGCTCACACTGTAGGCTCACGTCTTCCCCCACTACAGTCATGTGAAGGACGGTAGGCTCCATCGTAATAAAACGTCTGGGGAAATCTATAAGGCAATTTGACTCAAATGTGGGTGGGGGTCTGAATCTTCTTAACTAATCGCATGCCTTGTGAAGGCGGGCTCCATAACAGAGGCGGTGAGTCAAACTATGCAGCATGCTCATGTCAACACACTGGAAACTTTGACAAAAGCTAGCTTTGGAGCCAAGACGCCCGGCCAGAGAGGCTATTATTACCTCATAAATCTATATGTGCACTTGCGCTTGCATGTGATTGCTAGTCTTGTAGTTTGAAGTGGATTCTGGTAGGGCAGGTTCTGTCAGGACAGGCAGTGCAACCAACCAATCAGGATGTCAACGTCATATTTTGACGCTCTGTTTAAGACTAATTTTAAACAGACGTGTAATCTTGTCACATGCTGTTTCCATCTGGCCCCTTGAGGTTAACTGTAAGGTTCTACATCAATCAATCATACGGTATGAAATGTAAAAATAAAGAAATACAAATAATTCCCCTAGGTTGTGACAGTAGACACCCCACGGCAGGTCTGGGAAATAAACTGTGGCTGTTGATTATGTTACCTGCCAGTGGCTCTGGACTGACTGTTTCCATCTCACTGCTAACCGGGGTGTTGGGTAAATATGGAATCCAGGCTGTTTTCTGTGTCATTAGCTTGTCTGATGGTTGGACAGAGAGAGCCCTCTCTAAGCGTCCTTGTGTGTAACATCGACCCCCTCCCCCCATCCCCCCACCCATGCACGCCCGACTGCAGCTGAAGACTCTGTGTGTGTGTGTGAGTGTGTGCGTGAGTGTGTTGCATATTTCAAGGCAATTTAGAGGCCAACTGTACTGTGTTGATGTCTGGCATGCTCTAAAGTGCTTGACATCTGCACTGTGTGACAGTGGTGTTTTTATCCATCTTAGCGTGCGTAGCCAATGTGCATCAGGCTTGTATAGGTGCACACCGTGTGTGTGTGTGTGCGTGTGTGTGTGTGTGCGCGCGCAAGTGTGTGTGTCCTTGCGCTGGTTCAATGCGGCAGAGGAGTGGCAGATCAATAGGAAACAAATTCAGTATTCGGTTCAATATTAAGCCGGGGTGAGGGAGCAGAGGAGCGGGCTGTTGCGCCAAAGAGGAGGAGGAGGAGGAGGGCAGGGGGGATTGGAGGTGGGCTGACTCAACTCAACTCAACGCACAGCACAGCGACTAACTGTACTCTAGAGACAATTAATTTTTTTAAGGCCCAAACCTCAGGGCCTTGAGGTCAATGACAACTAAAATGGAAGGTACAGAGAGAGTAAAAAAAAAGAGAGAGAGAGAGAGAGAGAGAGAGAGAGAGAGAGAGAAGGTGAAAAGTAGACCAGTAATAATGTGTTGGAAATATGTGTATTTAGTTTGTATACTGTAGTATGGTCCGTGACTTTCAATGATGAAGTACAACAAGGAATCTTATCTCTTAAAATATACAAATATTTTAGTAATATGTTAGGCCTTATAGACTCCCCCAGGTCCCAGAATCTCTGCCCCAGTTGGTGGAAGTGGAAGCTACTCAACACTTGCTCCTTTGGGAGGGCCATGCAAAACAGTATCTTATATAACGCTAGTTTCAAACATACAGGTCTTTCCAGAGAGAGAGGGGATTGTCTCTCTACATCTAAAATGCAACTAAGTAATACAATAGTAATAATACCATTCTCATTGTAAGAGCCGTTATTAGTAATGTAATGCAAATAATTGAATTTGATTTAATAATGTGGTAGTTGCTATTGTGCATATGATTGATATAATCCTTTAATTTTATTGAGTTACAATCCCTTTAAGATTAGCGCTGTGATGTGTATCACCATCTGATTATTCAGTCAGAATTAGTGAGTCCACAGAGCAACACAGTTTTTTGACCAAATTGGAGACAAATTGAAGAAACTCTAAAATAACTGTATTGTGTGTCTGGTTTAATTTTCTTTTATTTACTAAAGTTTTAGAAATCATTGTTGGCATTCAGAGAGTTTATTTTGCGTCAGACTTATTGCTATTGATAGTTACATTTTCAAGACTACAAGTGCAACTACACTTATTGTTTATAATTGATCTCTCAATCCTTCTCTCTATGTTCTTATCAGAAATTAATTTCAGGAGTGAGACAACCAATTTGATGATAATTGGACAAATGGAAATAGGTGGGGTTTATCGTGGCAAGTAGCTTATTTTTGACCTTTAACCTTAGTGCTGTGACATCTGGTGATGTCTGGGAGAGGTGGACACAGGGCAGCTGTGGTTGAGCTGAACCTTGACCCCTATTTTGCTAGGCCCAGTCTGTGGGCTGGTTCTGATTAGTAAAGTGTGACTCCACAACACAAGAAACGGTGAGGAGATCACTACCCCATCACCTTTTAAATGGGTAGTTATGCTGTAGTCAACAGTTTTTACTTCATAGAGTTCGCTGTCTTAGATGATATACATGGGAAACAATGTCACTAGAAAAATCTGTTACCCAGTATATAGTTGCTCATTTCTACCTCACAACTAGGCTGATAATAATAACTTTTATCAGCCTGCCCATGTATCGTGTCATTTGTGTTTTAGAGGGCCAATCACAAGCCAGTGGCTCATTAATATGAATGAATGCCTCCAAAACAACAACAAAGCTTAGTTCGTAATGTGAGAAGAGTTCTGGAATAAAATAAATAAAATAACAATATTATATTTATTCTAACTGAAACTGATTTTGTTGAGTTTGTTTTGTTTTCAGTAATCCGATTTCAGTAAAGATTGCCAATAATTGAAAGTACACCCCTCTAAATTAAAAACTGTTTAAACATATTAACAGTATAAGGTAACTCAGGAACTACTGAGTATTGTTTTGGATATAACAAATAACTTTATATTTCATTCAACACTCTTTTGTTTCGCCTTCTATGAAAAATATAAATTTAGACTTTCAGACACATTCTATAAAAAGAAGATTATATAGCCGGTAATGTTTCAGGTCAGCAGGGGCCTAAACACAGCCTGAGTCCAGCTGTACTCGCTACATAAATGCACACGTACGGGCCTCTGCTGACATATGATACACCAATCTATATTAGTCTAGACTATTATAGAGAAATTATGAGCATGTTGGATACAATGGATTGAATATCAAATTTATGACAGAATTCGATAATATTATTTTGAACTGAACGCCGCATGGGCAATGGATTACGGCAGTTCCAATATCCTCTGTGTTTTTAATTTATCTTCCTGAGCAGCATGTTGAATATTCATACTATCCTTAGATGGATACAGTGTTTACACTGCTTGTTTCAGTGTCTAACCAATATCTCAGCTGCACTTGTCAAGCCTTGCCTACTAATGTATGGGTGCGATTAGGGATGGGACGATATATGATATTATCGTTTATCGCAATAAAAATAATGACGATAATCGTATCGTGGTGAATGTCCATTATCGTGATAATCATGACTATTCATATTTTCTCATGACTTGTTGAAGCTGTCTAGTTCACTTGTACTGTCCAGTTGTATTGATGAATACTAACCATGCATCTTTCCTGTCAATCAACACTTTGGCTGAAGGCTCAGTTTGCCCATTGTGTCCCCCACATAAAAATTATTCATTACATTTGTTGAAATACTTGTTTCCAAACTAAATTAATCACACCAATAAAATAAGCATGTGTGTCATTCATTATACAATCAACATTTTTTTTCTTAAGAAAATGTAAGATAAAGCGATTCCAGTATGTTCTCATGCCATTTTAAAATACTCGTCATAATATTGTTTAGGCCATGATAATCATGAAATAAAATGTTCATATCATCTCATATCTAGGTGCGATATAACATTTCAGATCAGCAATGTTAGTCAAGGGTGGGAATAACTATAGAATATTTCCTCATAGAAGCAAACAGGACTACATGACTTTGTGTGTATCTTCTTATCTTGCGGCTCTGAGATCTAAGCATTAAGATCCATCTGGGAGTTCAGGGTGAAACAAAAGTAAAGTGGAAAGAGCAAATGCTGTAATGTTCCACAGGACTTGAGATGGATTCTAATGGCAGATCCCTTGGTTTACCTGGGAATACTGCATTTATAGTTAAAGAAGTATACTATGTGAGATGCTTGAATTGAAGCCTGGAGCTGACGGCAACAGCTTTCCTGGTATGAACGTTCTGACCTTGGGGGAAGTGGGCAGGTGCCTGTTAAGGTATAAAACATCCACAGCAGACCGTGCTTCATATAGGTGCTTGCAGACTAACTCTTACAGAGTCACGCAGGTTTCATGTGTGTAAAGTGATTATATCATTAATTATCGATGAATAAATACAGCACAGCAATTAGATTGTGTTAAAAAACATCCACAGCAGACCAAGTGCTTCATATACGTGCTTGCAGACTAACTCTTACAGAGCCACGCAGGTTTCACGTGTGTAAAGTGATTATATAATTAATTATCGATGAATACAGCACAACAATTAGATTGTGTTAGAAAAATTATATGTTTATGCTGCCAATAGTCAAAAACAAGCTCAGCAAGGAATGTACTATATATATATATGCCAAGATTTAGCTTCCAAAACAATCATTGGAGTTGATTTCCTCTATTAGGCATTGGGCACAAAAATTAGAAATACAATTTTTATGAAACCCAAGAATAGTGGTTCCCACAGTGGGATTTTGGACCCCTGAAGGCTCTACAGAATGATTTTGCAGGACCCGAGACGACTTTAATTGTTTTAGATTAATTACATTTTAAATTATTTAAAACATAGTTTTACTGATTTTAGCATTCTGTATATATGTCATTTTATATGGTTGTTGTTATCATAACATAATTTAGGCCTATTGTTGTATATTATTCATGCTAGTGGTTCACTAGGGATGGGGAACACTGTCACTCCAAATGTTGAAAAACCACCGAGCTACATCACCTCGTTGTCCTTTAGCTCAGCTATGCTACACTTGCTAGCCCTGCTGCTAGCAGCGCTGCTGCTGTAGCATGAATCAACAGAATCCCGAGCCTGTGTGCGAGCCAGTGGAGCGTGGCAGCAGGGTTTGGGTGGGAGGGTGTGTGTGGTGGTGGTGGGACGGGGGGGGGCGGCCTGGGGCAGCTGTCTGCAGCAGGCAGCTCAGTGCTCCCTCACTTCACACACCATGGTCATTCATTTCACCTTCACGCACGCTCCCGCTCTTTTTCCCCTCTGGCAGGTCCCCTCAATCACAGCAGCGGAGACAGACAGAGAGAGGGAGAGCGAGAAGAAGAGAGAGAGAGAGAGACAGAGAGAGAGAGAGAGAGAGAGAGAGAGCACAACTGGGACCAGGATGCAGACAGACAGATCATAGAGATGAACTAATACACAAATAGACAGACAGGAAGACAGATAAACACAGGAACAGACAGACTGACTCTTCGGGCACACAGAGACTTTGAAAGACATGTTTAACATGCTAGAGGAGGCAACAGATGGTGGCTGTGAGAGGGAGAGAGAGAGGGGGGGAGGGAGAGGGAGAGGGAGGGAGAGAGAGAGAGAGAGAGAGAGAGAGAGAGAGGCGTACCTGAGGCAACGATGTGTGGAGCTCCAGCCATACAGAGGACTGAGGACTAAGGATCTCTTAGCATCTCCTCAACCCAGCCGTCCAAACCCCCTCGTCCCCTCGGCTCTGTTCTATTTTCTCCGTCGCTGCCTCTCTCTGTCTCCCGGGCTGTAATGCGCTTTGGCGTGTGCGTTACCCACGGTCCCTGCACACAACCCCCCCCAACCCCGGTCAGGGATCAATGGATGTCATCATCTGTGACATCATCGGTGGCCGTTATGGGTTGTCTATGTTTATGTATCTGCTGATAATGCACAAACACGTGTTAAGGTGGAGTTTGCTATTCCAGTCAATTGCTACCTTAACCTATCTTATAATGTGCTTATCTTATATTTCGTTTGCCTGTGGACAGTCCCGGTGTACAAACATTAGCTTTGCAAATATGAATATCTTCTTCTCTCTCAATGTCCATGTAATAAAGTAAACACTGGTAGTTTAATTCAGCAATCAAAACGTATAGAAAGGCTTAACCCTGCAACAGTTTGTGACATAGCTTCCTCAAAACAAAACAAACATTAAAAAAAAGAAGCCCCTGAACAAACCAAACCTCCAGCTACACCGTGCACAGAGGCAAACGTGCACGGGGAACACTCTACGTTACATATAAAAAAAGATGGCCGGGCTCCTTTAATGTAATGTGCAGGCCGGTGCATGCAGCCTCCTGCGTCAATGCAGAGCACGGAGTCCACTAGTTCCTTAGGTTCAAACTGTCGATTTCTGCCCCCCGCCCCGCCCGCCCCATCTACCATCAGCAGAAGCCACTCTGTAACTGGAGTGGAGTGGGGGATGGGTGGGGTGTGTGTATGTGTGTGTGTGTGTGTGGGGGGGGGGGGGCATTGTTTCTGTCACTCCCGCTATCGGGATGCAAGACTGCTAATGTTTTCGCTGGGCGCGGGGAATGCAGATAGTGTGTACAGGGACCCCACGCTCCACACATGCAGGAGGGCCGCGTTATAAATCATACATAAGCTGCACCGCCCGGCGCGACACACACACACACACACAGCAATGCCCAGCGCGCGCACGCCTCTACGGCACACCCACCCGCCGTCACCTGACAGTAGTGTAATAGGTAGAGAGAGGTAGAGAGGTGGAGAGAGAGAGAGAGCCGACACACTCACACAGACAGTGAACAGATGAGAGAGAGAGAGAGAGAGATAGAGAGAGAGAGAGAGAGAGAGAGAGCTAGGGATGCAATAGCATGGAAGGATGGACAGACGGCGGAGCGATGTCGCCCGCGTCTAAATAAATCAAAATAAAACGGCATGAATATTTAAAGGGCGGTAACGCTGAATGTGGAGCGGCAGAGCTTTGCGAGTCACGCGAGCCAGCTATCGGTGGGAGGGAAAAGGGTGGGGGGAGCAAAAAGAGAGAGAGAGAGAGCAAGAGAAAAGCGGGCGTGCGGGGCGAAGCAGGGGCTGCCGAGGGGTTCGGGATAGGAGGGCTCTTGCTAAAATAAGAGGCCGGGTCCTGCTCAGTGACCTACTCACACGGGGCTGAGGAATTCTCCTTGTCCACCCGGACACATTCCTCCGCCCCCCAGATGTTAACCCATGCCGCGCTGCAATATTGGACTGCGGCAGCACAACATGCAGTTCACATTCGCCGGCTGTATACAGTACATACAGTACGCTGTATACAGTACAGTGTGCTGTGTATACATTGTATGTATATATACGCGTTACACGTGTGGTGTGTGGTGTGATGGAAGCATATGGATGGCACATGGACCGGGGAGAGTAATTACTGCATGTTCTATTTAGTTCTGCCTATGCTCTCTGGCGGACCAGCCACTCTTGGTTAATGTAAAATGCCTCACTGCCGGAGTGCTGCTTGGTGTTGTGAATGCCTCGACACCGGATTACAACTGTTGAGTATGAAGGCTCTTGGTGAAGAGACATGAAGGGTTACCTTGAACGGCGATAAACAGTAGTCTGAATTTGAAAAGGAGGAATTTCACAAAATAATTTACAAAATATGATTAAAAAAACTAAACAAAAAAAAAAGCCAATGTTCACTATGCTAAAAAAAACTTCTCTTAACACACGCTGCTGTGTGTCTCCTTGACGTGCGTGCATGGGCGCGTGTGTGTGTGTGTGTGCATGCATATGGCTCAGCAAAAACATATTCTGAAAATATCAGGGCAAGAAGGGATCTATTGTGTTGCTGTTGCAGAATGTAGCTCTTATTCCCTTGCTGCTGGACCGGGGGCACGAGGACGACATCAACACAAAGATAAAAATGTAATGTGAAGCTTCTCCAAAGCTAGCTTCCAGGCCAGACTACTCTGCTCTTCATACCCACCCTCTCTCACTTTTTAACAATGGCCAGTAATCGGGCTATGACCACCAGGTGACCTTTCCACTTGTTTCTTATTAAGCTAAGTCATAGTTGACCCCGTTACACCAAACTGACTCAACTACATCTTGACAATACCACCGAATCTACTGGCATTTGTTATAAAGGCCCACAGCTCACAGACAGATGTCTGGGAGGTGAATCACAATAGATGAAGTCAGGGAGTAGTAATTTAATTATCGTGATGGTTCGACATTCAACTGGGCAAAAGACCAAAATGACGAAATGTTGCTGAATGCTGGATGTCATGATTGATCAGCATCTGTTGAGGACAGTGCTTGACTGCATTCAATATGGAGATTCTAGTGTGTCGTTTCTTTAAATAGACAGTCAGACGTGTTTGGCTTTTTACAAAATATAAATAAATAAATAAATAAATAAATATAACTTACCAAATCTGCATCTTCATTGAAGATGTCTCAGGATCAAAACCTGAAAAATAGAAAGATAATCTGTATTGTTTTGTGTGCAGATAAAATGCATTTGTTTGTTTGGTATACGTACCTTTGTGTTTTGCAATATTATATACAGTGACACCTGATAGCTGCCTGTTAAATTTTCATGTTCAATGCCACCTTACAATTTCAAATAATACACTTTATTTATCACTAATGTCATCCGCTCATTTGTCCTTATGTGTTTGTATATCTCTATTCTCAGATGGAAATGGTGACAAGCGTTGCCAGATCTACATGGCATGTTCACTGTAGCATTTCTATTTCACAACATCAGTGTTAGACTACAATACAAAGGCTACTCCTTTCATCAGATTCCTGGGGGGGGAGGCATACATTTAATCTTGCTACACACTATGCCATCTTGCACGGGAATTCCTGAGGTCTGCACAATCCATTAACGTATGCTGCGGTTGAATGTCATCAATTATGAATGAGAAACACAGGAGATTCACAGAAGAATGGAGCGTCTGGAGAACCTTGGGAATCGTAATCATCTGTAAAACCCTGGGCATCACTGTGAGGCACTGGATGAAAACAAGGCCATTTAACCTGTAATAAGTTAGCTTTGTGCAATTTCCAACATCTTATGCCCATTGTGTGGGTGTTATTGCCTGTGATGTTAGATATATTAATAGAATGGTGCCAAATTTATGTTTGAAATGAGGTTGAATGTAAAACATGTATTAATGGAAAGGTAGAGAAGATGTTGAACCTGTTGGTTCTGTGGGGAGGGTTGGGGGGGGGGGGGGGGGGTTGTGGGGGGATGTAGAGAGGAATGCAAGTCTCTTAACACTGTATGGAGAAGCGGGCATTTTTGTAACACTGCAATGAGTGACGAATACGTACACTTGTACCTTTTACATTGCCGTCAGGGTGCAAGCAGGTTTTAACAGGGTTCGGGAAAAGTATTTAAAATCATGAAGGGAATTGTAAGGGGAGAATTAACAGGAAGAACTGCTCCTGCTAGAGGTCAGATCATCACACACATTTAATGTTGTATGTCTTCAGGGCCTCTTCCCGTTTAAGGCGCAGGTATTCAGCAGGGAGTTGACCCTGTCAGTGAGTTCATGGCGTGAGCAGACCCATATAGTTTGTTCCTCCTCCCCTGCGCCGGTTCACAAGCCCACTGAGCTGCAGCCAGTTACATAAGATTACATAACACCACGTCTGTCTGAGAAATATTTCAGAACTTGGGGGAAGGGGGGGTCCCAACATGCCGGCATTATCGTAATATCCACTCACTGAGTGGAATAAAAGGTGCTAGATGGGTCGGTTGGGGTCGTAAAATCAAAGAAGTTGGGAAAATCTAAACCAAGAAATAAATAAATAAAATGCCAGTTGAGAGTCCAGAGAGGAAGGGAGGAGCCAAAGGGTTTTCTCTTCCCTTCCTGTGTCTTTGGCTGACAATTCCAGACATTAGTCTCACACAAATTTTTACATCAAAGACTTTTCCCATCTTTCTTCGGGCACTGCAGTGGAGGTCATAGTAAGGTCACGTCTGGCCCACAATTGAACAAAGGCTTACCACACAGCATATGAATGTTAATAACGGGGCAATCATGCAAATTAATTCATAAATATCAGTGTGTGGATTCAATCATTAAACATTTACAGCAGAGAACTTGGCCATTGACTGTAACCAGAGCCATTCAAAGAGAGAGAGTTGTGCCATCTCCATTCACGCCAATGGACCGTTTTTTCACAGCAACAGAGCCTCAAAATAGTTCCCAAAAGTTATCCTAAATACTAAAAGTACACTATCAATTCTATTTTAAATGTAAATCGGTACATTTATTGACTACTATTTACCAAAAAATGAAGTTATATATCTGTATATATATATACACAGTATATATATATTCAATTTGCCCACCAAGCACTTCCTGGAACTATTGTGCCGTAGGTTTTGCCTCTCCGTGAACCATGTGACAGTTGAAAATTTCGAACTTCCGTTGGCGTAACTGTCCTTTCTATGGCTGTGGCTGTAACCGACCACAATGATCAAAGAACATTGATGCATTTATGCATGCTTGAATCTGTATGCAGTAAACATTCTATGTGAACAGAAAAACTGCTTTCTCTATTTACACTAAGGAAATAATACCTGCTATAAATAAGAATAACCTGAAATTCTGAATAGAATTTCTTCTTTTTTTTTAAAGGTTCATTGTGGTTCAAGGACTTTAATAAACTCACTTCAAGATATATCCTTGAAATTGTTGCCAAAATGTAGTACATACTGTTTCAAGGCTTATCTTTCAAACGCACAGCAATGCACACATATAACCACGCACACACACACACACACACACACATACTACATTACAAACCATTCATCACGGAGAAACACATACTTCCACTGAACAATCTTCCATCGAGATAACAACAAGCACAGAGCAATATATTGAGATACCAGGAAGAGATAACACAAAGCTAAAGAAAAAAAGAACCAAAGAAACGGGTTGATAACACATATGGAAGAAAATTGAAAGAAAATAGATGCCAGGAGATACCTGAGGCCAATACTGCAGGAGAAAAGAGGTTGACTCCCATAGTGGAAATGGCTTACAGCAGATGGACTGCAAATGGACAGTGGCGAATCTGTGCCACATCGTACGGCCTGCTTTGCTCTAATTCATCGCTGCTCAGCTTTTATGCTCAACGTTTCACATACAGTAATGCATTTTCGCGTGCGGCTGCAATCTATTTCTTTACGGGATAAATGTCGTACCCATTAATCTCATCTAAACACCCAAACACACACACACACACAAAGAAGATCGGTTGGAGTTAAAGTATGTAGTATTTACCCGAAATCTTTTGACGGTTTCGATTCACGTCGTGAACTGTGGGTTCTGCTCTCACAGGCGGATCAGATAGATTCGGGGTTACCCGGATGAATGGATGCAAGACGGGATAGAGAGGGACAGAAGCATGGGAGGAGCAAATCTAGAAACGACAGAAAAGGACAAACCCTTGCGCTTTTCTTTTCGTGGTGCCACCAGCCTTCTGCTGGGCCGTAAGCTAACATTTTGGCCGCAGTCTCTGTAGACGAGCAGCAATGCAGCATCATGCCCTCGATGTCGAGCGTGAAACGTGATCGCGTAGCCGGCGTACATGTAGCATGATGATGGCCCACCAGTGCCGGCCTCGCCTAGCACCGTATCACAGCCCTGATGTGCACGCGAGCACACTGAGAGATAGACACAGACACGCACGTGCACACACACTTAGCCTTAGAACCCCCCCGTTCCCCCGACCTGGGCCCCTACAACTGGACGTCCTGAATAGTGGCTTTCCAAAGCCCTCATCCGAACGTGACCGGAGGTAATCCTTCAAGGGGCAGTGGAGAGAACCACATAAAAGATAACCCGCGGTAAAGAGCAGCTGAGGAGTGGGAAGAGAGAGAGAGAGAGGGAGAGAGAGATTAAATGAGAAAGCGAGAGATGGGGTAGACGAACAGGATGGGGAGGGGGGATTAAGGACCTAGGTAACCCATTTTGGAACAATAGAGTAGAAGAGTTGAAAAATGGAGCAAGCGTAAAATACGGCTGCGCTGAGAGAGGGGGACAGAAAAGTATTTACATGAGTCTTAATGAGAATGTGTATACTTATGGCGGGGAAGGGAGGGCGTTCAAGGGAGCGGTGAAAAATGCAGAAAGAAGAAACCTAGAAAGTAAAGGCCAGAGTTTGGGGGGGGAGTCCAATTGCTTTTCATTTTGCACTTTTTCTTTTTTCGTTTCCTCCCCTCCCTTCCCTTTTCCCGCGATTTTGCCAATTCCTAAACGGTGTGCCTCCTTCCTACTCTCTCCCCTGCGGGTCCCCTTCTCCTCGGCCCCTCCCGTTTTGTCTTGCTAGTGCCGGTATTCTTCTCCTCTCCCTCTCCCTCTCTCTCTCTTTCTCTCACTCCCTGCCCCTCTCACTCTCTCTCGGTCTATCTCGCTCTCGCGCAGAACAAGTTCTCCATTTTCCAGTATTCTTTTCCCTCTCCGCTGTTCACTCAGTGTGTCCGTTCGCTTCCTGTCTTCCAGGCTGAGTGGCGTGGGGGGAAAAAATATCAGGACAAATTTAACTGGAGAAGAAGAAGCAGAAGAAGAAGAAGAAGAAGAAGAAAAGCCCGCAGGAGAGCAGAACAAACTGTGTACAGGGAGGGCTTACAGCACGAGCGGACCGTGGCATGCAGGCGAATGCAGGGACCGAGCCGGGGCTTTGCATTTCTCAGAGGCGTTGCGCTCTAAGTAGCGAGGGGGCGATGCTCCCGGGATCTCTGTAAATGTGGGTTAAACATGAATGCAGCCAGGGAAAACGACAAAAGAGTGAAGAGCCCTTAGCTGGTTGCGGTCTCGGGTGAAAGTGGTTTAGCGAGCGCGCGTGAGGGGAAGGGGTAGGTCCGGGACTGTGTAGGCATACACTCTGCACACTCTAGGAAATACAGATCAAGGAAGCAAAACGGGTACAACGGCCGAAGTAGCACTTCGGCAGAGAACGTACTCAGTGTGTAATTCAAGTAGAATGAGAATGTGCACGTTAAATGTTGCTTCTGCTCATTTCTAACCCAGTGTCTACAGGCAGAACACAAGATAAAAACCAACACTTGACCGTACGCAGTATACAAAACAACAACAAGTACACATACAAATCTCAGTTTGATGTCAAGATTCTACCATACGCACCATTTTTCTGTCAGACTGCTCCTGGTACAATTTCCATTACCCACATTTCAGAGTGTGTGGAGGTGGGAGGGAAGAGCACGAAGATCTAGCGTCAAGCGAAATAGAGAGAGAGAGAGAGAGAGAGAGAGAGGCATAGGGAAAGGGAGGGACACATGAAAAGGGAGGGCCTGGAATACTCTTTTCTTTTTTCTTCTTCGTCTCACAGTATTAGATTTTTGTGCTTTCATTCCACCACA
>JAODUH010020488.1:5733-25596 GCA_027564835.1 Typhlichthys subterraneus | reverse complement strand
GACTGCTGATGCTGAGAGTGGAATGTTCTGGCCAGAGATATTGACATTGGTGATGGTGGATGAACGTACTTGGTGTGAAGTGCCAATTAGGACGGCTTCAGTCTTGGAGCTATGTAGCTGCAGAAAGTTCTTGGTCATCCATGCCTTTATCTCCTCCAGACAGGTGTTCAAGGTGGCAAGGCAGCAGAAGGTGTTGAGTTTGTCCTAAGATATAGTTGAGTGTCATCGGCATAGCAATGGAAAGAAATGTCATGCCTGGTGATGACGGGGCAGAGGGGGAGCATGTAAATATACAAGCTTCAGGTGGGGCTAAACGTGACCTGGCTGTGCTTAACACATTGATGTGACTCATTTTATTGGCAAAACTTGGACTCCTACTATATTAATAACCACATTTCCCCTGGAGCAATGTCAGTTTCATTCAGGTTTCATTACGTAAGCTTACTAAGACCGGCCGTGGGACCTGCTAGCATCACCATGGATACCTACGGTAATCAGAAGGAGATGTCACATAGAATTGTAGTTGCATTGTGGTTGGGTAAAAAACTACAGTCTAGGGAAAATACGCATCCAGTATGTAACCGGTGTTCACCTCCCTCTTCCTCTCCTTTACCTCGCCATCTGCTGCCCCCTACAGGTGAGCCTGATATTCCTGTGCTGGCTGCCCCCCGACGTGCCTCCCGAGTCTGGGGCCCAGCTGCTCATGATGCTGCGATGCCTGCGGCCCCTGAGGATCTTCAAGCTGGTCCCTCAGATGAGGAAGGTGGTGCGGGAGGTGCTCAAGGGCTTCAAGGAGATCTTCCTGGTAGGTCGCTGCATGCACATCAACACGCACACATACAGTACATACTGTATACACAAGTACACATGCACCTAAATGCGCGCGCGCACACACACACATCATTTATATGTATGTGTATACAGTATAATGGAAAGCCAAACGAAATATTCATTGAATTCTGATATATACAGGTATATATGGAAATAAATAGGTACATATTATGTACTAGCACATAAATAGATATGTTTGATGTTGTTCAAGCTCATGCTGTGAATTAGCATTTGTGGTGGTTGCTGACTATCCCCTGGTGTGGTATGGTCTCTTCTGACTGTGGTCTTCACTGCCAAGGCTCTGTGATATCCTCCCTTTACCCTCTAATCCCACAAGACTTTAAACTGTGTGGGGAAAGCCCTCTTAAACCCCTTAAACCCCTTGACCGTCAATTTCCTTTCACATACACAGGTTTCCATACTACTCCTAACACTAATGCTGGTGTTTGCAAGCTTCGGGGTTCAACTATTTGCTGGAAAGCTGGCCAAGTGCAACGACCCCCACATCACAAACCGGGTAAGGCTAATGCATGGTCTCCTCACTAAAGGGATTTCCCAACACCTCTTTGAAAGAAGACTTCACTGTTTTCACATGGAACACGGCATACGGCAAACTGGTTATCATGTTATTGGATGAGAGAAACATGGCAAAATTAGTTTTGGCCGGTAAGGGCAAATGGCATGCCGTCCAATGTTAAAATATTTTAACTTTATGCCATCCTCTGCGCCGGCATTTACAACTGGATGTGTGATGCTCCCTCACACACGGAGAAAACATCGACAACATGAAGGTAATACTTTTGGTGCAACAACACTAGAATACTAGATACAATACAAAAATAATTACAAATAACATTTGCCACTAAATAATTGTATTGCATATTTTTTATATTTATATTTAAATTATATCACCATAGCAACTGCCATTTCATCAAACTTTTTGCTGTGTTTGCTGTCTACCGGTTTGCCGATTATATTCCGCGTGTTCCATGTGACCGCAGCATTAGTGGAAAGAACACCTCCACTGAGATTAGTGATCAAATTGTTTGGTTTCATCCAGAGCCATGTAGAAGAGCTCCGTTTACTCCAATGGACCGTTTTTTACACATCAATGGGGGAGCATGGAACATTTCCCGGAAGTTAGCCGCAAATACTAGTAGCACCCTATAATTTATATTGTAAATGTAAACCAAAAATTGCATTTATGTCTATCTACATGGGCAACACGGTGGCCCAGTGGATAGCACTGTGGTCTCACAGCAGATCGTACCGCCCTTTCTGTGTGGAGTTTCCATGTTCTCCCCATGTCTGCGTGGGTTTCTCCACTATCAAAAACATGTCAGGTTCACTCTCCAGTCATGTCATGTGACCAGTGACACCCCGGGCGCTGCACAGCGGCTGCCCACTGCTCCATTGAAGGGATGGGTTAAATGCAGAGGAGGAATTTCGCAACATGTATGTGATGATAAAAGAGTACCCCTTTTTTATCGATCCAAGCACTTCCTGGAACTGTTTTGTGACTCCATGAACCATGTTTTGAGAATTTCAAACTTCTGTTGGCGCGACTCTCTCTTCTACATGGCTCTGGTTTCATCCGATTGCTAGCTGCTAGCCATCTTTTTTTTCTTCCTCTTCTTCAATTGATTCCTCCTTTGGATGGTTTTAGTCGGAGTGCCACGGCATTTTTAGGATTAACGTCAGCGTTTCCAAAAACCTCAACCTCAGACTGCAGCCTGGAGAGAAGAAACCGGGTTTCTGGGTTCCCAGAGTGTGGTGAGGCTGCCTGCATTAGAGGAACAGCACCTTTAGTTCTTACAACTGAGTGTGTGTGTGCGTGCGTGCGTGTGTGTATCATAGAACAATATAGGTGTGTGCGTGCATGTGTTTACAGCTAATTATTGATAGTTTGTTGATTATGTGCTTGCCCAGGGCCAACCCTCGTAATTTTAACTTTGACAACGTGGGAAACGCGATGCTGGCTCTGTTCGAGGTGCTGTCACTCAAAGGCTGGGTGGAGGTCCGGGACGTCATTATTCACCGCGTTGGACCGGTACCAAACGCCCTTCTCACCCTTTGTTGGCGTACTGTACAGTATTGTGTATACTCTTGTGTTATGTGATGTTATGTTTGATTTTATGTATTCTCTTGTGTAGACTCTTGTTTAATGCTTATGTGATGTTACAATAATAATCATATCTAACACTATGTATGTCCATACAAATCTCTCTCTGCAGATCCATGGCATCTACATCCATGTATTTGTGTTCCTGGGGTGCATGATTGGGCTCACGCTGTTTGTGGGCGTGGTCATAGCAAACTTCAATGAGAACAAGGTGAAAACCGTGCGGAATCAGATCTTTTTCTATTTGTCTACTTTGTTTCGTGCAAAGTGTGATTTTTCCAATCGCGTTTCTAGGATTCACATCAAAGCAATATGGTGTTGTGAGCTTTGTGAATGCACAGTAGTCCCGCTTAATCAAGGGGTTACAGATTTCTCCGAAAGAGTTCCATTCAGAATTAGGTGGTCTGTGTCCTCTACAATGTCTCTGGTACTTCTCTCATAGAGTTCCATTCAGAATTAGGTGGTCTGTGTCCTCTACAATGTCTCTGGTACTTCTCTCATAGAGTTCCATTCAGGATTAGGTGGTATGTCTCTTCTACAATGTCTCTGGTTACACCACCAGGGCACTGCTCTGCTGACCGTGGACCAGCGGAGATGGGAGGATCTGAAGAGTCGACTGAAGATAGCCCAACCTCTACACCTGCCTCCACGACCAGGTATCTCAACTGCATTACATATATTTGCATCCCTCTCATTGTGGCACTGGGTCATCGGGTTCACATTTCCCGAGCCAGGGCTGTGTAGAACCTTCAGATTATATGTACTGTATGGTCTCAGCGTGCACACCGACAGCTTGCGGATCATGGGTAGATGTTAGCTGAATTTGACAAAAAGTTTCTTAGCTTACAGTTGCTGATTATTATGCCATTAAGAGTTTGGTAGGTTTCCCAAGGTAAAAACACATCTGGGAAAGAATCCAGGTTCTTTCGATGGGGTGCGTTTCCGTTGCTAAGCAGCGTCTGCATGATTGAGCAGTATTTGATGAGAGGCCATGTCTTGTGGAGGAGAGCCACTGCAGCCATTCATCATCCACAGCGGTGGACTCATCTCTCACGTAATGAGTGATGGCAGTAATGAAAAGTCTTCGGAGAAGGCAGACTGGCGACAACCATACATGCTCAGACACAGTCTCCAGCTCGGCACAGCCTTCCCCAGAAAGTTCCTATACCTTCCTCGTGGAAGTGACATAGCAAAGAAATCAATCTTCCGTCACGTTTTACGGAAGAAGCGGCCAGCCCAGGGAAAATTATGTCCTCGACATACCTTCAGCTAATGCTGCACAAACATCCCTATTCAACACACACTGACGGTGTTCTTTATCTGTCTGATTGCTGCAGATGAAGTGTCTAAGAGGTGCCAGTGCAGCGATGTCAGACGTATTCAGTAGCTGTGCTGACAAAAGCGGCACTACAGTAGCCTGAATCAGATCCGCATCTAAACAATGTAGGCACATGGGAATACTCACTCATTATGGGAATGCCATCACTTGCATGGTTCTGGAGAATGCTAAATGTCTTTTGTCAGCTCAAACAAAACGCCTCGCGCCGTTTAATAAAACTGCAACACTACTGTTTTCACAAGCTAGCCCCTCTTAGCAACATATGCTGGCTACTACTAAAGAAACGGAAAACTAAAATCATCACTCCTTGGTTGGCTGGGTACGGTATTTAACAATACATTCCCTTTTAGCAAAGTAGCGCATTCGGCGCCCATAACCCAATGTTTGGCTGGTAATTGAAGCTACGCTATAGTAAATGCTCCCCCCCAAAATGTTTTTTAAAGAACGCCCAGAAAACAGGGGCTAAAGAACATTGTACCACTAGGTTACTACCGTTCCACCATGCATGCATTAGCCTATATTGTATTGATTGATTATATTGATTTTAATTTCAATGTCTTGAATAATGCTGCTTTGAATTAATGTGCTTTACAGGATTTAAACTTTTGTCAGGAAGCCTAATTCAGGATTGCCAAATATGTGCTTAAATGTATATGTTAATTTCCTTAGATTGATCATTGTCAAAGGACTTTCACCCGGAGAAATCTCATCCTTGTAGACAGGTGTTGATAAACCGCTAATATTGCAGGCTGTAAATTATAAGGATTATCTCTGGTCGTTAGCGGGGATAAAAGCCCTAGGAACCCTGAGTCAGCCAGCAAAAGAAAAGAGCTAGTCTTCAGGACTTTATGGACCACATAAACTAGTGCAGTCCCTGAAGGAACACAAGGACCAAAACATACCAATTGTGTTATACAATATTTTATTATATTGTTTATGTATGGACAGTGTATACAGCTCTGGAAAAATGCAAATGTATACAGTATATCAATATAATAATATTCATATTAATAGAATAAATATTTTAACAAAATGTAATGACATTTTAAAATAGATTAATATATAAATCAAATATAAATCAAATGTTCTACATTTTATAAAAAGTAAATCAGTGAAACTGATGCAATGGTATTTGTGTATGTGACCACATGTGAAATATGCCAAACGTGTCTTGTAAAATGAGCCAAACTTGTCTGGCTGCGTGGGCCAACATGGGGTGAGACTCACAGGTTCTGAACTTCTTGCGTTCCATGTTCCGGCACGTCTCCGGCACGCGGTGGCAGAGAACGGGGGTTTCCGGGCCAAGATGTACGACATTACCCAGCATCCCTTCTTCAAGCGAGGCATCGCTGTGCTGGTGTTGGCCCAGTCTGTGCTGCTGTCTGTCAAGGTAATGACTCCTTTCAACCACCTTGGAGTGTTTGGCGTTATGAAAAAAAAACAGACCAAAATGGGAAAAGAAGGCCTACTGTCGCTCAACCGACACCCTGTGAGAAGTCCTGTGAGAAACAGTTTTCCCCTCAGCCAACTCACAAGTTGAATCTGGCCCTGTGCTTAAAGCCATCTGCATAGAACAAAGCAGCCATCCAAAGAGACACAAAGGAGCCCAGACAGTGTGACTGAACACCATCTAATGCTCACTGGAAGCAGCACTCTCTTGTGAAATCAGCCAGGGTAAACCAAGATGGTGTCTATTGCTCAAAAACAAGGACTTTATTGTCTATTTTGGCGCCTCTTTAGCGCCCCCTGGCTTTAGGCATTGTGTACTGACTCTTATGCCTCTGTGTGTGTTCTAGTGGGATGTAAAGAAGCAGTCGGTGACAGTTCCTCTGGCAACCATGTCGGTGGTCTTCACCTTCATCTTCGTGCTGGAGGTAGGGTCTGTTTTTTTAATTTTTTATTTTACCGCGGCACTTTGCCAATTCTTTGTTTGGCAGCTTTCTCGGTCTCCAAGTAGATTTCTCATTCTGTGTGGCTTCACTTTTTTGCTACCTGCCTTGTTACCTAGGTGACCATGAAGCTCATCGCCATGTCCCCAGCGGGTTACTGGCAGAGCCGGCGTAATCGCTACGATCTGCTAGTCACGTCACTGGGAGTCATCTGGATTGTCCTGCACTTCGCCTTGCAGGTCCGACAGCTTACATCAGGGCTGTTCATCTCCGGTCCTGGAGGGCCGCACGCTCCGTGTTTTAGATCTCTCCCTGCTCCAGCACACCTGATTCAAATTAACGCGTTGTTATCAGGCTTCTAATGACCTTGAGTGTTGGAGCAGGGAGAGATATATAACATGCAGGGTGCGGCCCTCCAGAACTGGATAGCCCTGACTTACAGTGTAGGTTAAAGAATCATTTGTATATGATGCTGGGTAACTTCCCCTTTCAGAATGTGTATACATACATGATGGGCACCTGTGTGATTGTCTTCCGGTTCTTCACCATATGCGGCAAACATGTGAGTGTACCTGTCCACAAACACGTGTGCGTTGCTTCATGTCAACTCGTAAAATGTTAGTGAAGAACCAGGAAATGCATCCAAACGATGCAGGCTTATTGTCAATGTGGTGTGTGTGTGTGTGTGTGGGTGTGTATGCCTGTTTATAGGTGACGTTAAAAATGCTGCTACTTACTGTGGTGGTCAGCATGTACAAGAGCTTCTTCATCATCGTGGGCATGTTTCTCCTCCTCCTCTGCTACGCCTTCGCTGGTGTTGTTCTGTTTGGAACAGTGAAATATGGGGAAAATATCAACCGGTGAGCATCTCATCGCCATAAAACTATAGTGTCACATGCAAAACACAAAAAACCACGGCTGTACTGTATCAAACATTAGAGCAGTTGTTTCCGTACAGGAGCTCCAGCCTCTATTTCTACACACGCCGGTATCGATGAAATAACCCAATGCAGTTTGAATCACATTACCCCTTCAGGATCGATAAAGCGCTAACATACTGTATGTCATACTGTGAATTGTCTTCACGAGCCCCAAGAGCACACTACTGTGGTCGCACGTTAAAATTGAATACATAACAAATACAGAGACGATTTAGTGATGGAGTGACTTGTCAGTGCTACTGCCATGTAAATGGGGAGTGGGGAAACGATATGTGATGTGTAGTAGTCCCATTGTTACACTGCATCCACCAATAAGCTGGCAGCAGCATCCATTTGACAAGGTGGTAAACAAAATAAACAAAACACGCAAAACAGCAGGGCCCTGACTGTGTGTCCTTCCGTTGGCAGGCATGCCAACTTCTCCACGGCGGGCAAAGCCATTACTGTTCTCTTCCGTATCGTCACAGGGGAAGACTGGAATAAGATCATGCACGACTGCATGGTAAGCTTGGTCGTAATGTGTTCTGAAGCAGACTCCGACATCGTACTGTATACGATATATGAACAAACAGTCACCACTGGGTCGTTGCACCAGCAGATATTTAACACTGTTCAACGTTATGACGTGTTGTGTGAGATGTAGTGGCTGATACCATTCACTTGAAGCTACAGTATAACTCACATACTGTATTTTGTGTATATGACACACTATTTTTTGACTATACTTTAATTTAGTAGCAACAACCATAGAACTATATGGCAACAACATAACTGGGGTTTGAACCCACGACCATCCGGCTGGATGCCAAACACCCAGACCACTAGACCATCCTGCCCCCTCCATGTGTGTGTTCTGCCCCCCAGGTGCAGGCACCCTTCTGTACGCCGGACAAACACCGGTACTGGGAGACGGACTGTGGCAACTACGCCGGAGCCCTCATCTACTTCTGCTCCTTCTACGTCATCATAGCCTACATCATGCTCAACCTGCTCGTGGGTCAGTGACCGCAGGGCATGTGTGTGTGTGTGTACATGTGTGCATGTGTGCATGTATTGGTGTATGTCTGCGTATGTATAGGTGTGTGTGTGTGTGCGCATGTGTGTGTGCGTGTGTGTGTGTATGTGAGTGCATGCACATGTTCACTGTAAATATACCCATATCATTATTTTAAGACACTGGATAATCCATTTATAGTAGAAACAAGTTAGATACTGTATAGTTTTTGCAGTGTATGTTTTTTTGTGTGTGTGTGTGTGCCAGTGTGTGTGTGTCTGTGTGTGAGAGCGTTCCTGTCTCATCGTTGGCCATATCAGCCTCGCTGTTCATTTCCTGCTGTGGGTGACGCCCCGTCACTGCAGCTCATAAAGCACGATAGCGCTTGTCATCCTCTCCACCCAGGACCTCCTCCTCACTCTGCTATTACGTCTCATCAGTGCAGTGATCAAATCCCTCCATGCAGAAATGATTACCTGCCTCCCCTGTGTCACAAGCGCTGCTAGAGGAAGACACAGGCCGTGGATAATAGCATGTGGGGCAGCAGAGAGGGGGGGGGGGGGGGGGGGGGGGGGGGGGGGACAGCAAGGCTCTACCTCTGGATAGGAGCCAAGCCAGCTCCTGGAATATGATGTGCACACAGTGTATTGTTTGTTCACAGTGTGCACACAGTGTGCACCGTCCGTCGTCCGTCCATGTTTTACAGCCACAGCCGACCGCCCTTGCTGGTGGGGGGAGGTGTAGTGTAAGGAAACGGACCCCCGTCCCCTGGGTTACGGTGCTAACTGCCCCGCTTTACAGTCCACCTATCGCGCTAATGCGATCCATTTAATGTTGCAGAACAGCATTAGCCTGGTCGCTAACTGACATCGGCTGCCTCTTGCCATATGAGCACTTCTCTCTCTCTGGAGAGCTCAGTATTATCTGTTGGAAGCGCTCCCGTTGATTTTGATACAGATATTTCTTCAAGCATGCACTTGGAAAACATGTACCCAACTTTTTTAATTCTAAATAGTATTATTGTTGTTTTATTATTCATTATTATTATTTTATTATTTACATTTACAGCATTTGGCAGATGCTTTTATCCAAAGTGACTTACATGTAGTACATTTGTCATTAGTTGGACAGGTCATATACCAGCAATTGTAAGCAACCAATATTCTATAAGAATAGTCAAGCATCTTGTGTCTACTATCATGTCAATATATCATTCGACCCAACCAGTCGAGGCCATGAGGTATACTGTCTTGAGCCTCTTGCTGAATATGGGTACCGTAATGTTTCAGCAGTCCTGACTGCTGCTGGAAGCTCGTTCCACCATCGTGGTGCCAGGACAGAAAATATTCCAGACCTCGATGAGCTTCGATGACCTATATCATTTTAATTTTAGCATTACATTATTATCGTATGAGCAACTGCTATTCTTTAAATGTATGCTCGTTTGCATTATAGCAGGTGTACCTTAAGGAATACACATATTAAGGCATGTCATTATGCTTGTACAGTTAATACAGTATGTCACATCTAAGACATAATGCTACTGCCTGTCAAATTTGCATCTAAGAAACTGTAACAAATCAACAACAATCAACACACACACACACACACACACACACACGTACAAACGTGCACTGCAATTTAGAGGAAAAACTGTAACTGCAGGTGAATGGTGTGTTGTTGTATCGTTGCAGCCATCATCGTGGAGAACTTCTCCCTTTTCTACTCCACTGAGGAAGACCAGCTCCTCAGCTACAACGACCTGAGACACTTCCAGATCATCTGGAACATGGTGGACGACAAGCGAGAGGTGAAGAGGGAGATGTAGTAGGCAGGATCACTGAAGCTTAATAAAGGTGGACGGTTATTGAAAGACATAACTTGGAGGGTTAAAAGCACAGAGGAGGGTGGGATTTGGGTCAGAAAAAAATACTTTTCCATTTGTATAATGATAATGATACCATGTTATAGATAGTATACTAAATGTACAGCTCTGGCAAAAATGAAGAGACCACTGCATCAAATTCTATTCATACTTTTTTATTTTATTTATATATACAGTATATATATATATATATATATGTAGACATACAGACAAAATATTTTGATTTAATAGTATAAATATTCTGTAAATGTCGAAAATTGAACAAATACAACAATTATATTAACAATGTACAGAAATACAATTTAAAAAAAAAAAATTTATATTGATATTGAAAATTGCTTACCTTCAAAAACTAGGAAAAACTTAAATACAGAGTCTCGTTCACTGTTCAGTTCAGTCAAGTGATTGTGATGACAGCCTGTCTTTTGTGTCCAAACTGTAATGCCTGTTCCGAGCGTTGGAAATAGGGGGACGCATGTTTTAGAGATGCAACCTATTTGTTGGGACTCAGGACACAGGACACCCTTCTTGAAATCGTGACCATCCCAGGCACAGCAATAATCCATAGACGAGACCAGAGTAGAACAGACTCCTATATGCGTGACAGACAACTTACTATAAAACAAGGTGGTCTCACTGATAATCTATCTATGCCTCGAAGGGCATCTACAGATTTCCAGACAGCTTCCTTCTTCCTTCCAGCTTCAAAGCAAATTTATTACCTTATTACAGTAACAAAGGAACTGCTTTGCTGGAACTGCTTTGTGGTTCCACGATACGCCATTGCTGTGAAAAAACAAACAAAAAAAAAACATTGGAGGGAATGGAGTGGACGCGACTCTCTTCTACATGGCTCTGGTCCCCCAGGGAGTGATCACACTCACTAACCCAACGCTGATTGGGTGGCTGTGAAAAAAGCTAAAGCGAACAGGCTTTCCAGACTGTAATCTCAGTGAAGCATTTTGATGTGAGAGCAATAGTGGCTCTGGTGTGAACGGTTGGTCCAGCGTGACTGGAGGAGATGTGACGGAGCGGCTCTCTTCCCAGGGAGTGATCCCCACGTCCAGGGTGAAGTTCCTGCTGAGGCTGCTCAGGGGCAGGCTGGAGGTGGACCTGGACAAGGACAAGCTGCTGTTCAAGCACATGTGCTACGAGATGGAGAGGCTGCACAACGGTGGGGACGTCACCTTCCACGATGTACTCAGGTGACACGCACGCACGCACACGCACGCATGCACGCACACGCACGCACACACACACGCACGCACGCATGCACACGCATGCACACGCACACACACAAAACCACAACCACACACACAAAACCACAACCACACACAGACACACAAACACACACACACACACAAAACCATTACCACACAAACACACACAAAACCATAACCACACACACGCACACGCATGCACACGCACACACACAAAACCACAACCACACACACAAAACCACAACCACAGACACACAAACACACAAACACACACAAAACCATAACCACACACACACGCACACAACAACAGACAACAACAGACGCAGTGATGTGCACAGACCTCAGGAGGGGCAGGGGTGAAACCTCTAAAAAGGGCAGCACAGCAGGGCTAACAGCGGGCCGAATATGTCATTATTTGTAGCCTATGTCATATTAGTTTGTCGAAATGTATTTGCTGGCCATAAAAGAACAGTTAATGACACAGCTATACAGTGTAGCCTAATAATGTACCGTATTTTCCGGTGTATAAGACAACTTTTTAACCCAGGAAAATCTTCTCAAAAGTCA
This sequence comes from Typhlichthys subterraneus, assembly GCA_027564835.1. Classification (NCBI taxonomy): domain Eukaryota; kingdom Metazoa; phylum Chordata; class Actinopteri; order Percopsiformes; family Amblyopsidae; genus Typhlichthys; species Typhlichthys subterraneus. The sequence continues at coordinate 13,808 of JAODUH010020488.1, read as the reverse complement.
GGGGTCGTCTTATACGCTGGGTGTCGTCTTATAGGGCGGGTGCTGAAAATTCCGAGCCAGACAGAAGAATCTGCCGTCGCCGCATACGGTGGGGGGAGCTCAAAAATGGCCGCGGCCGCATCCCCGCCGTATGCGGCGACCGTATGAAAGCAGCAAGGGCGGCGCTGTACAAGTATGGTAGAAGAAAATCCACTCACCAGGATTCGTGGAAAGAAGTGACTTACAGTAACGCGGTCCCGATGACGAGGTGAGGGGGCGCCTCACCGGGAAGGTGTAAGTGAAGGGCGGAGCAAGCAGCAGGTGTCCGGGACGCCCGGGGTATGGAAAAAAGAGATAGAGCGGCGCTGTGCCCAGAAAAACGGCGAGTATATCCCAAACTCTATATTTTAACTGGAAAAGTTGGGGGTCGTCTTATACGCCCAGTCGTCTTATACGCCGGAACATACGGCACTTACATTTGAGATGTTAATAGTGTCGGAGGGCTTTTAACATGTTGTTTGTCTTGTTAGTCCACCCTTGGCCTAAAGAAAATCCACAGCATCATAACGATGGGCAAGCCTTGTACACAGAATGCATTTCAAGCACTGAATTGTATTTATATAGTCTTTTGCTTTTTTATCATTATATTTGCAAATATATATGCCAAATTATGAACAGTAGCCAGAATCAATTAATTTATTTTATGTAAAGGATGGTAAAACAAGTTTTAGTTTTGTTTCAAACACATATTTTGATTCCTCCATGCCTTGACTAAACTCTTCTGAGTTTAAATAATTACACAAAATTAATTGAACAACTGCATATGTATGTGTATGCACATTTATTTATAAGCCCTGAGTTTCATGGGTTATGCCTTTAACTATTTACTTCTATATTTTATCTAAGGTATATTTCTTTATTTCTTTATTTTTTGGCATTATGCAAGGAAATGTAGAGGCAACTTGAAACATGAGTTTCTAGTGTTTACCATTCTGAAGCCATTTGAAGCCATTGTGATTTTGTGTCCATCTGTGTGTATGTGTGCGTCTGTGTGTGTGTGCGCATGTGTGTTCGTCTGTGTGTGTGTGCATTTGTGTGCGTGTGTCTGTGTGTGTGCGCATCTGCGTCTATGTGTGTGCGTGTGTGTGTGTGTTCCTCAGCATGCTGTCGTACCGCTCGGTGGACATCAGGAAGTCACTGCAGCTGGAGGAGCTGCTGGCCCGGGAGCAGCTAGAGTACACCATAGAAGAAGAGGTGGCCAAGCAGACCATCCGAATGTGGCTCAAGAAGTGCCTGAAACGCATCCGTGCTGTAAGACGCCTGCAAGCTTTTATATGGAGAATATTACTGAAGATACCTGCAAGCTTTTATATAGAGAATATCACTGAAGATACCTGCAAGCTTTTATATAGAGAATATTACTGAATATGCCTGCAAGCTTTTATATAGAGAATATCACTGAAGATACCTGCAAGCTTTTATATAGAGAATATCACTGAATATGCCTGCAAGCTTTTATATAGAGAATATTACTGAAGATACCTGCAAGCTTTTATATAGAGAATATTACTGAATATACCTGCAAGCTTTTATATAGAGAATATTACTGAAGATACCTGCAAGGTTTTATATAGAGAATATCACTGAAGATACCTGCAAGCTTTTATATAGAGAATATCACTGAATATACCTGCAAGCTTTTATATAGAGAATATCACTGAATATGCCTGCAAGCTTTTATATAGAGAATATCACTGAATATGCCTGCAAGCTTTTATATAGCGTATATAACTGAAGATACCTGCAAGCTTTTATATAGAGAATATCACTGAATATGCCTGCAAGCTTTTATAGAGTCTGTATAAGAGTTTGCAGGCGTATTCAGTGATATTCTCTATATTATAGGAAATGCACCCACAGATGCATTAGCCTACTGTAGATCATGTTGACAGTGATCCTATACCTACATCCAATAGACAGGTTGTCTAGCCATGAATCGGGACAATAAGCCCTTAAGATGTAATAAGATTGATTGAATGTGGTCAAAACATGACTGCATAAAATGTAATATGCTTGTTACTAGGTGCCATATTTTCTGAGTGTTGATATAATGTGACAGAGATTCTTGTCAGGACTAGAATGGTTCATATATTCACATAAATTATTAAATATTTTTTTTACAATAGGGGGCAGGAAAGTCTAGTGATGGGTGTTCGATCCCCCGGTCCATAAGGTCATGGGTTCGAGCCCCAGAGGGGGCCTACAGTACCTACCTGTAAACCTAATCTGTGCACACACAAATTAAACATAGCTTTTTTTGCAATGTTGTGACGTCCTCAGCCTCATATTATTAATGTTATCATTTCTTACTTATCTCATTTGTTTGTGCAAACAAAACAAACATTTGTGCATAATTTTATAAAGTTTTATTGAGGTTTTTCCTATGTAAACAGATGACTCGCGCTGGAACATGGGCTTGACGTACATTACAACTTGTTATTTCTCTTGAACAGTTTGCTCAAAATAATTATTTTGAAACAAACTAATCAAAAGACTTTAATTCACATTCATGTCATATAGAGTTCCAACTTCATGTAGTTTACCTGTAAGCATCCCAGACAAGACCCCTACCTACCTCAAACCCTTACCTGCTCCTCTTAATGCTTGTAACTAGACCCAATGTGTCCCTTTGGATAAATGTGTACATTTGTATTGTCATTTTACGTGGTTTATACATCTCTTTATGTGGTGTGTTTGTGTTTGTGCCTGTGTATGCGGTGTGTGTGTGCATGTGTACCGTCTGTGTGTGTGCATGTGTACCGTGTGTGTGCATGTGTACCATGTGTGTGTGTGTGTGTAGAAGCAGCAGCAGTCGTGCAGCATCATCCACAGCCTGCGTGAGAGCCAGCAGCAGGAGCTGAGCCGCTTCCTGAGCCCCCCCAGCATAGAGACCACCCTGCCCAGCGACGACCACGCCCCCCCTGCCCAGGACGACCCCTCGCAGCCCGAGGTCTGCACACACACACACACACACGCACATATACAGTATATATACACATTCGCGTTCGTACACACGCACATGCACTGGCACACATGTATGCACGCACGTGTGCACACGCACAAGCATACATACAGTACACACACACACACACACATATTTTGTGGGTGGCAGTGTTGCAATGGATGCATGGGTCACAGGTGATAAAACAGTTGCTGGTTCGAACCCCGCTGCCTCCTGACTGGCTTGTCCCTGAGCAAGACAGCTGATCTTAATTGCTCCTCGCAAAGCTGACGCCGCCATTTTGTATATGAATGTGAGGCAGTCGTGTACATGTGTTTGAGTGGCTGGAAGTTATTATTCATTCATCTGATTCATTTATTTTTTATCATTTCAATATTTCATTGTTATTTATAATGACACACACACACACACACACACATGGCACCAACTGTTAACTGACAGCTGGGTTGTCAACGTGTTTGACTGTTGATGTGTGAGGAACACGCCACCACACACACGCACACACACACGCACACACACACACACACACGCACACACACGAACCCTGACAGTTAGTGACAGAACTGTGACGTTTGTGACATTTTCAACTGTCAATTTATGTCATGTTGATCTCCTGGTGCGTGAAGGATGGATCGTTTTTAATGAAAGATCTTTTCAAGACGCACCCCTTGATTACGTTGGAGCAGGGGTCTCAAACTCTAGTCCTGTAGTATCCCTGTCCTGCATGTTGTAGAGGTCTCCCTGCTCCAACACACCTGAATCAAATGGATGGGTCGTAACCAGGCTTCTGCAGAGACTGATAACAGCCCATTCTTTTGAATTAGGTGTGTTGGAGCAGGGAGACATCTACTATAAACATGCAGGATGGGTGGAGTCATCCCTCCAGGACTAGAGTTTGAGACCCCTGGCGTAGAGCCACAGACTATACTGGCCGGTACAAAGGTGCATTGGGCTAGACAGGGGAGAGGGATGGAGAAGATGGCTCCACAGTAGAGAGCATTGGGAGCCACTCAGCGCTCTTGTGCCAAAACAACATGTTAAATACTGTTACAAACCAAGAAGTGAATATATTTATTTTCCTGAACTCCCCCCCTTCCCGAGCATAGAGTAGAGACCACCCTGTCAAATGTGTATTATTACTTACTACCAATTACAGTACTACAACATACAAGGAGGCACAACACGCACACTGAAACAGCAGGTGTTGTGTGTCTGTCTGTCTGTGTTTAGCTGAGCGGCCTCCAGCAGCTGCTGAGCCCCACGTTGTCCAACAGAGGGGGCTACAGGCAGGACTCCTCTGACCTGGGGAGGCCACAGAGGAAGCTGGGACAATGGAGGCTGCCCGCAGGTCTGTGCATGGGCCCCCTATCTGACCGTCGCCTCTGTTTGTGTGTCCATCTGGTCCACTCAGACTGGTTCTGGTCATGTCTGTCTGTCTGTCTGTCTGCCTTTAATGTCTCTCTGTTTATGTGTCTTTATGTCTGCCTGCATTTGGTGTTGCTCTATGTGACTGACTGACTGGCGATCCACTCAGCCTGGTTTTTTTTTTCTCTGTTTATCTGTCTGTCTGTCTGCCTTTAATGTCTCTCTGTTTGTGTAACTGTCTGTCTGTCTGTCTGTCTGCCTTTAATATCTCTCTGTTTGTGAACTGTCTGTCTGTCTGTCTGTCTGCCTTTAATGTCTCTCTGTTTGTGTAACTGTCTGTCTGTCTGTCTGTCTGTCTGCCTTTAATGTCTCTCTGTTTAACTGTCTGTCTGTCTGCCTTTAATGTCTCTCTGTTTGTGTGTCTGTCTGTCTGTCTGTCTGTCTGCCTTTAATATCTCTCTGTTTGTGTAACTGTCTGTCTGTCTGTCTGCCTTTAATGTCTTTCTGTTTGTGTAACTGTCTGTCTGATTTAATGTCTCTCTGTTTGTGTAACTGTCTGTCTTTCTGTCTGCCTTTAATGTCTCTGTTTGTGTAACTGTCTGTCTGTCTGTCTGTCTGTCTGCCTTTAATGTCTCTCTGTCTGTCTGTCTGTCAGTGTGATAAGTGGTTCCACACTGCCCATATCACCCTCTCTCCCTAAACAAGCCATCTTGGAAATAGGATATTCTCAATGTACTGTGTGTGTGTGTGTGTGTGTGTGTGTGTGTGTGCAGGTCGTACCAGTATCAAGTCAATCGTGTGCAAGATGAACCCCGTAAACGATGAGGCCTCGTCTGGGTCGGAGGTCAAGAAATGGTGGACGCGCCAGCTGACCGTGGAGAGCGATGAAAGCGGCGATGACCTCATTGATATTTAGCACTCATCTCACCCACACAGCTAGAACATTCTGGGACATGTTCCTGCAAGTGGCACCATGCCATCTCCATTTCGTTCTTTCTTTTTTTTTTCTTTCTCTCATACGCTTCTCTCATACATGTCTGCTGAGAGCAACGGAGAGAAAACAATATGCCATCTTCCATCCGAGGAATATAATTGTTTCTGTGTTTATTTTCAATGCAGGCATACTGCAGAGTGTAGAAGGGTATAGGGCAGCTTTGGTGGACTGGCCGATTGAATATAGGAGCTGATTCACCATGTGTTTACTAGGGATGGCACAATCCAGTTTTATCAGTTCCGATACGATACAGATCCCGTCACGTTGGGTGTCGGCTGATACCGAGTACCGATCCGATTCCAGTGTTAAATTAAATTTTAAATTAAGTTGCAAAGTAAATGACAGCCAATCTCTATTGTAGGACTTAGATGCATTTTAGAAAGCTGCTGCTGGTTAGACATAGGTTAGACATGGCTGATGCTTGACAGTAGACCTACATATGTAAATTATTTTAATTGGATTAGCCCCAGGGATCGGTTACAACTGTCCAATTGTCAACGATACCGATCCAGCTATTTAATTAAGTCAATATCGGACCGATTTCCGATCTCAGTATCGTACCGGTGCCATCCCTAGCATTTACTACTGTTTTATGTCCACCTTTTGCAAAGCAATGGTTCATTGAACCACAAAGTAGAGCTGTTGAATACACACAGCAGCAATTACAGTATGTGTTAAACGCCATAGTCTAGTGTTTTTTACACTTGAATTTATGTTGTGATAGGTCCTTTCTTTTCTGTGCTTTGTCTTCAATGTTGTCCTAGTACATGTGTGCTGTGCCGATAAGGGCATTTGCTCATATATTTATATATATATATATATATATATATATATCACTTTATACTTTTTAATTATATGCAAATGAAAGGAAGTTGTAGATTAAATATTCATGACTGAGAATGTAATATTACATTTAAATGATGTTAATAATTTATTTATCAGTGTTATATCTATCTTATATGGTTGTGTGGAGCCAAAAAAATACATATATTTTGTAAAACATTATAAATACTTTACCTTTCTATAAAGTAATGAGTAATTCTAATAAAGGCCTATTCTGTATGGGCATCTATCAAGAAAATACATGTACATGTATGATTTGTTCTGTTTGTTGTACTTCATAACGTGCATGCACCTTTCATAGTGGCCGTTTGACTCCAAACCAGTTCGAGTCCTGGAGTTATATCTACCTCAGTGTAGACTCCTTCAACCTCTCATGCTCTTTAAGCTTAGCCACATCACTGAGGCTCAAAGGTAAACACTCATTATTACATTATTATAATTGGTATTATATATCATATTTATCTGGAAAATCTAATTATAAAATTTTAGTTTGCATCATTGCAATATACAGAACAATGAGGTGGGGAGGTGGTTGGATGCAAAAATGCTGGCAGAGGAAGTGCCAACAATGGCTGTAGGCTAAAGGCGCTTACATAAGCGCCCTGACTAGATTGGCCAATCCTCTGCTTTGACCTGATCATCTGAGCAGTCTGGACACAGATCAGATGGGCAGTGAGCTGATTGTGTTCAGATGACAACTGAGATTACGCGGTCGGGCGGGATATCATGGCCTGCCTGAACTATTGCTCTGCTTGATTGAGCTATCGCTTAACCACGTTTATGCTAAATATAAAGCATTATAGTGGCTATGGGGAGCTAATGAAACCACACCAGCCCAAATATATTAGGCCTATGTTTAATGTGAATGTGGTGTATATGTTTTTATGTTGTAGTGCTAGGAACCATGATCTTATCTGCCACTAGATGTCACTAAGAACCAGCACCTCAGGGCCTGTGTCCACCAAAGACCTTTTAAGCGCTAAGACCACCTATTTTTAATACAAACGCCAGGCGGTGAGCATTTTTTCAAGTTGAATGTTAAACTGGGTGAAACGCCTTGCCTATCACTGTCACTGTTTCCCCGGCCGTCCAATCGCAGAGGTGAAGGGGCGGGACAAATACTAAGAGCAACTGTCACATCCAACTTCTTGCATACAACGACAGCAACAAATGAGAAGTTGATAGTCAGATGATTTTATTAGGTCTAAATTATAACTTGGCATGCTGTGGGCGCTCTCTAAACGCGTTTGCTGGATACGGGCAGACCCTCAGTCCAAAATACATGTTTTGCACACACACACACACACAGCACTTCGAATATGCTGCAGTCTCCTTCTAATAGCTTGGCTAACACTGCTATCTGCTGGACATACAATGCTATGTCAGTCTTTTACATTACTGTAGGTGGGTTGGAACCCCCTGGGGTGCCACAAGTTGCCTTAATTACTTTTTTATGATTATTATTTAATATAATTTTTTCATGTTTATTTTTGTATGTATGTTCTGCTAGTAAGCTTCATACCTTGAGCACAGGTCAGGAACACTGAGGACAGAAACACACACAGTGCAGCGACTTCTCATTTCATCCCCTCTCTTGTTTTCCTCTCTAGCTGAATCAGAGGGTTACATTTAAGATAATTGACAAAATGTACTCCCAATAATACCGCCTGTGCATTATGCCTTAACAGCGGTGCTCGTTAGCCACAGAATTAGCCCATTTAATAAGACGGGGGCCTTCATTTGTATACCCTCAAAAGCCCAGTAAGTTTCACAGTTGCCAATGTGTGTACGGGGCCGGGTGGATAAAGAACACTGTGTGGGTGTATGGGGGAGGGGGGGGGGGGGGGGGGGCCGTAAAGGGAATTGTCTGCC
>JAODUH010020478.1:0-25597 GCA_027564835.1 Typhlichthys subterraneus | reverse complement strand
GTGTGTTGGAGCAGGGAGACATCTAAAACATGCAGGGCTGCGGCTCTCCAGGACCAGGGTTCCCTACCCCTGCTATAAATTATAATTATAAATAAGAAAAGCCCATCTGAAAAAGAAAATGATCGTTTTCTTTTATTTTAGCCATTATTAAACTGATTGTTAAGACCCATTAAAGGTACTCAGCTATAGCAAGCTAATTGTAAGTCAATGTACTTCACCAAATATCTCCCTGCATGTCGCTAGTTAATTAACCTTTATGGGCGTGTTGAAAAAAAAAATCTGACACTTCTACACAGCCTTCGCTACGTAAATAACAACATAAACAAAGTGGCAAACACTGCTCACATCAACAAAGCGTAGTACGCTTTGCTTCACAATGCGTTTAGAGGTGTGGAGCGGCATCACGGAGGAATAGTTTTGATTTGAGCTCGACGTTAGCAGGCGTTTGACAATAACTAACCCTGCCTTTAAAGGTCATCATTTGTTTTGGAATACAAAGAGGGCATCATTTATATAGGTATACCACTTTATCCAGCCACTGCATATCATCAGACAGTATATTCTTATTCAGTTTTTGTAAATAGAATGCGTGTTGGCTGGTTCACTCACTGCTTCTTGGTGGCAGGAAGAAAGCCAACCATCTCCATGGCCTGTTGGAGCCTCTCAAAGTCATGCCGCAGGTCCTCCTCATCTTCTATCTGGAAGTTTTGCTGCATGCCGGGCCAGGTACCAAGAGAACAGGACACACCACAGGCGGGGTGGGGGTGGGGGGACAGAAGAACAGAAAAGAGGGGGAAACGTCAGCAAATGGTAGAGGACATATTGAGAGATAAAGGACAAGGAAGTTCAGGGAAAATAAATGAGATACAGTGAACAGCCTTGCTGTTGAAATCATTGTTCGTACCAACCCTTATCACACTATAAAAGGTTATAAATACTAATTATAGTTTAGTCACAATGTCAAGAGTCATTTAACCTAGAGCTTAGATGCACTGAATGGAACTGAATGGCTGAAAATGGGGCACACAATGCGAGGAGCAGGCTGTTGAGACGAGCACCTGTGATGCACAATGGTGCAGCCGTACCTGCTTGAGGTAGAAGTAGTCTTCAGGTGGTAGCAACTTGAATTCCTTACGCTCCGCTTCTGACGCTCCCAACAACAAGTAGTAAAACACATGGTAGTTCCTGAACACACACGCACAGAGTTTACAGCAAACCTGGTAACATGTCGCCACTCAAATCTGTTCTTGTACATTAACACAGGGCGGTTCATTATTTAGTCCACAATGTGCCTGGTGTATCTTTATTGTCCCTGATAATAACAAAGACCTTTCAATAAGCGGATGATTAAAAATCATGCAGAGTCAATATTCTGCCCAACACGGATAAGCATTGTTTGTGAAAGGGAAGAAGTCAATGCGTGGGCATCGCGGTTTGATTCGAGTTTTTCCCAGTCCTGCTACAGTACGTATCTGTGAGCCGGCAGTGAGGTAGGCGAGAGAGCTTTTCTTGTTCAAGCACAAAAGAGTGATAATATCCTATGTTTATCTCAGAGACGCAGTGAATTCATGAAGCGGACTCCCTCCTGGGCCATACAGGCAAGCCGCACTGTCAACAGCAACTGTCACTGTGTGACTAAGTGTAGACTGTGTGCGTTGGCGATAGCCTGCATGTTAGATGAGCCAACTTAGGAAAGAAAGGTAACTAGAAGGGCCAATATGGGAGGCACGTGTGAATGAGTAATACTTTCCCCTTCGACAGCAACAGACATCAAAGTGTGAAACTATGAGCCAAACCTGCTCCACAGTACCTGCTTAATGGCCAAATAAAAGACTCAACCTATAGTACATCATGAACATGTTTTGAATTGACCAGGAATCATTTTCAACATCGTCAGAGGTTATGATGACTTGATGAAAATTACCTAAGTTAATCAGCACTTATGGTACACATGTGGATGGAAGTCAAAGAAAACTTTGCTGATATTTAAAGGTTATAAAAGACCATTCTGTCTTATGCAACCTTTCAGTGTGCCATAATGCCAATGCCAGTTTGTGCTTTGTGAAACGCGCATTGTTCAAATTTCCTATTGTGAATATATCCAGATGTAGTCCAAAGACACATGTATGTGTGACAATATTCCATTAAATGTATAACATACAGCTTACAGGCAGTGCATATTCTATACAAACAGCAGGGTCATTTACAACGTGGATCAATTGTTGTGTCCCGTCGCTGAAAACGCACCCAGATAAGTGTGTGTGTGTGCTTAGGCAAATGAACAGCAAAAGGTCCAGGGCTCAGCTATGGCCTTCAATCTGACTTGCCAGCCAACCATCAAAGGTGCCCCAGGGGACCCTCCCCCTGTTTGCTCAGAGGGGCCCCATGAAAGTCAGTGGGGCTGAGGGGGTCGTGACCCCGCCTGCTTCTCCTCACCTCTCGTTCTTCTCTCTGGAGACCAGCCGAGACTTCTCCAGGAGGTATTTCTCTACCACCGCTCTGACAGACAGACAGACAGACAGACAGACAGCGAGAGAGAGACAGGGAACAGAGACCAAAGGAAGAAAGTAGAAGCATCAATCACTTCACACTGAAGTTCATCTGGTCTAGTGGCTCAGCTCTGTGTGTGTGTGTGTGTGTGCACGCGTGCGTATGCTGGGGTCATGTGTGAAAGCTAGCCCGTAATAAAACAAAGGGGACTGCAAAAGCAGGAGGAGAGAAACTGGGAACAGATGGCTACAACAACAATAAAAAAAGAAAAAAAAAAAAGAGTTACCAACGATTCTGGTAGATCACACACCACATAGCAACAACACACAGCAACAGTGACGGGCGGCTAAAGCCTAAATAGTCTGATCAAAATGAAGGAAGAGGAAATAGTGCGCTAGTGGAGGGCTAAAATATAGAAATAGGAGTCATCAGCCCAAAGTAGTAAACCTGTTATGAGGAGCTGCTCTACTAAGCAACAGCACACATCTCAGAATGTAGGAAACAGCCTCGTGTCAGACAGGACCTGGGAAGATGACTATCGACCTGTAGACAGTGTACGTTAGCAGGCACGCGAGTGGGGGAAGGGGATACACATACACTAGGGCTCTCTCTCTCTCACACACACACACAGTATGCAAAGAGGGCAGCCCCTTCATCAAGGAGGAATAAATCCCATCTCATCAGATAATCCTAACAGAGAGCAGAGCTGAGATGAACATTAGGTAGTTCCAGCTCATTGTTAATCCCTCACTGAGGCTCTTTGAATAGCTGCCACTGAAGATGCACACGGGCAGCTTTTCTCATACCCTGTTCTCGCTGCAGAGGGGAGGAAGTGATACAGCTGAGCAAACTGCATTGCAGCTACCAGAATGCAGAGAACAAGGAAGGAGAATTTGGTGGCGTCAGAAGTTCAGTCTACTCTACACACACACACAGGGATAGGATGCAGAGGAAGCCGGTGTGATGACAATAATGCAAAGACAACAAGAAGTTGTCATAGGAGTAGCATAGGTGTTTGTTAAGTGGGGGTGATTGCATTTGTAGAAACACAAACGCACATTCATGTACAACACACACACACACACACACACACACACACACACACGGCCCTGATTACTCACCCTCTCACCACACCACTCTCTAGGTAGTTGACCTGGATGAACTTGCCAAAACGACTGGAGTTGTTATTATGGGCTGTCTTGGCATTACCAAAGGCCTGTCAGACAAAAGAGAGTACACAAAGGGTTAATGTTGCATTTCTGCAACCAATTGGATAATATCCAACATCAAACCATGCATCTATCTATGCTAATCATGCTAATACTGTATACTGGAGACTTCCCTTCACCTCCCTTTTAAGAAGGCCACACTGCTGGAGCAAGGAGGAAACAGCTATGCAAGTTCATGGAATTCAGTGTCTTACGGTAATCACGGACACCTGGCTCATTACAGCAGTTAAACAGGGTGTGACACAAACATGTTCTTAACGTGAACATAAGAAACCCGTGCCCATAATATGTTACATTTATTTTAAGATTTAAAAACAAACAAAAAACGCTCTGACGTGGAAGCAGATGTCATTAAAGCTATTCTTCTGCTGACACCATTTATGCTGTGGTACTGCAGCGATGCCAAATCCACAGGAAGGAACCACATTGACTACGCCAATGCAAGACACACTGGAGTAATTAAGATGTGAAGGGCAATGTGACACAACTGGAAACAGAGAAAACGTGATCATTTACGGACCACAAGTTACACAAACACTGTAGAACATATTAAGTTGCTAGCTACAACAGACAACACCGACCAAGTAAAGAACAACAAATCACCATGACTGCAAAGAACCCCTTAAACCCATTGGCCAATACTAGATGAAAGCAGCAGCTGAAAACGTGGCAGGGGGTATGGTTTTAGTCTCTGTGCATGTGTGTGTGTTTGCAAGAGACTCCAGAGGGGGTGAGCATCTGTAACTCATTCCTGCCCCATCTCTCTCTCCATCTCCTACTTTCCTTCCCACTTCTACCCTTTCAAGCATAACACTTCTCCTCTTTCTGCGCGTGTGTGTGTGTGTGTGTGTGCGTGCGTGCGCGAGTACACTATAGCACAAGGGCTGACATGATAAATGAGGTTTGGAGGGCCTATCTGTATAGTAGTGTTGAACCAAAGAAGCAGGGGGTCAGGGTCTCTCCCCCCCGGCCTCGGGACACCGCCAAGCCCAGCCTGGGGTGTTCTACGGTGCCCAGTCAGTGCTAAAAGAGAGGCCCTGTTTACTGCATTGACATGGAGACAGTGTAGCGCTCGTTTTCTGTTCAGGCTCTCGCTCAGTCTCTAGCTCTCTCGCTCACGAACGCACGCTCAAACACACACAGCGCTAAAGGGGAAGTTGATGCATTGAATGTTAAATAGGAACCATATTGTCTCTTTAAGAACTGGTGTGCATGCACAATACACACATTGAAACCACACAGACAGAAATTCAACACACGCAACCATAACCCTTCTCCTGCAAGCACATACGAATAGTGTCTATACAGAGCCTGATTAAGAATCTTTTTTTTTTGCCCCATTTCCATTTATTCCTCTCAAATAGACCTGCCACTCTTAAAAGTCAATTTAAATTCCAGGATTTTATAGCTACTGCATTTTATCATTTAGCTGAGCCCTCATATCTGACATAACCTCACAGGGAGAGAAAAGTGCAGCTGCCCGTTGATCAAAGGAGACATATTTGCTGAGCTCTGTAATGACATCTGCTCATTTGCAAGCAGACATATCGCTCATCACAAATAGTTCACATAGAACGTCTGCTGTAGCACTTACACAGAATCTGTGCGCTCTTACGTAAAACGTATTGTGTTTATGTTGGTGTGTCTGCTTACTCTGCAAAGTCACACATTTATTCAGGTGTGGTTTGCCTTTGGCGAGGCCACTGTGCCATCTTTACACTGGGAACACTGGGAAGTCTTGTGTGCAGGGCCCTCTTCCATAGAGGGAATGTTAAACATGTCATAATCAAAGTCAAACATGCCCCTAAACACATGCTTCTACTGGCTGGAAATCTCACCAGGTATGAGGAAGTAACGGGCGAGCCAGGGTAACATAGTACGTATACTGTCAAAATCAGGGAAAATTTCAATGGGTGTTAACGGAATAAAAGGAAAAGTGGCAGATCTCAAGAGTGCACAAAGTAAAGTCTCTGGGAGTGAATGAGTCTGCAAGCAGTGTTAATCTGTTACTGTACAAGCTTGTGTTGACTGGTTCCCATCTGTGGTGGGCCAGTTTGTTGTGGAAGCTCGCTTCCCTTTACAGTTTCACTTCTAAGGCAAAGGCCACACACAATCACTTAACACTTGGTTTCTCTGTCTCGGCAAGAACGTGGAAGAAGACAATGAAGAAGCTAAATTGACACAGTTGAGTCGAAGCAAGTATTAACTGTATTATAGTATTAAGAGATAAACAATACACCAAGTGTACAAACAAGAACATTTCTGAACGAGATAAGATTAGCTGTGTTTATACACAATTATTGTGGCTTAAAAGTTTTATTTAAATGAGTAGAGCAATTTTTGCCAACCTATCTGTAAACCCTTTAACACAAAAATACCACCATAATGATTTTCAGGAGGTTTTCCCCTGGCATATACTAGTTCTCTGATTTTAAGAAAATACTTGTGAAAAACAAAACTGATGTTTACAGAAAGCACAGTAAATTGTTAAAGATGTTGCCTGAGGATTAGGCCTTATTATAATTATGCCAAGGCATTGTTGCATCCCCACAACAAGCCTAGCTGCACTAAAGAGCTACGGTTAAACTTTCCACGATCTCTGCCAAGTCAGACACTGACACCTCGCAACAGCATGGAAACAGTCACAAAGGGGTCTTGAATAGTCCAACCGCCACAACGAGAATTCCCACATTCATACAGAGCAACGGTAGGCGCAACGCACACATACGCGCACGCACGCGAGCGCACACACATGTGCAGTAGTGGACATGCTCACTCACAAAAACCTCATGCACACTATACAACTACAACTAGATATATCCTTAGAAGGTTTAATTAGAGAACCAAAACACCTATCTAATAATCCAAATAATCATTAACTATCCACATGTAGCTAGACAGGGATTCAATTACAGAGTAAACCATTTTTCAGGGTCCTATACTGTACAGTACACGTGAAAAGTGCTTTGGCGAATTCATAAGGAAATGAAATGATCAGATTATCCTCGACTAGCGTTAAACAAGCTCTTGATTCTCCAAATTGAATGATTATTGGAATTGTTAAAGGAACTATGATCTTGTATGCCACTAGATGTCACACTAAACAGCATCCCAGACAAATGCTTTAAAAGCATAGATAAAATATGAATACAACAGCAAAGGACATAATTATGTATCTTCACATACAAAAAAATATATATGTTTACTGCAATTTTAATGTTTAAAATATAATATATAATATTATAATATAATAATATTATATGATAATAATATCACATAGGGCATTTAAGCAATGACTCATTCGAACACTGATGATTCATTCGACCGACTGTCAGATCTATTGGTGGAACACCACTGTCAGGAAAAGTATTGCCAATTATAGTGTTTCATTACAGAGTCAGTAGTACAAAGATCGTTCTAGAAATGCTGAAAGCTTTTTAAAACAAACATTAGGATAGTTATCGTCACATGACAGCTTACAGCACACATTTAAGGACACCAACAAATAAACAAACTTGAATTGGATGTCAGCCAATTGAAAATAAGAGAAAAGCATTGCGCTGGAGAAAAATTACATGTAATTTCTTCAGTGTGCAACATCTGATTGTAATAGATGATTTGTTACATATTCTTGAGGGCTGTAAGCAACAGAAAACCATCTGCATTTTCTCTGTCTTATGCAGCTGAATATAGAGATGGTAGGACTATATTGTGTCACAGCTGGCATTCAGTATAACATTTGTCCATATGTTGGGACAGACAAAGCAAGAAAGCAAGCAAACAAGCACGCAGTAGCTACAGTATGTGGAGATATAGGTTATGAAGATTTGCTGCAGTGATGTGGCATGTTTCAAGCAGCTCCACCCAGGCCAAGGTGGGTACCACAAACCCCAGCTTGCCATGAATAGACCCATAACAAGTCATCTGCATGCTTCTACAAAGCTACATTTCTCCTGAAGTAAGAGCACCTCTTACCATTACATATGATTGATAAGGCTGATAAAGCTAAGGCTTCGCTAGTGTGTACACACGCGCATGCAGAGAAAACAAGGCTACTCTAGCCTTTCCCATAGTGATGTATTATGCCACTACACTAGGCAACCAGCCTGAACAAATATAGCCAATGAATAAAGCCAGGATACCCAGTATTAAGAGATAAACAATACACCAACAGACAGAATGGCCAGCTTCTTTTCTCAACTTCCTGAACAAGAATACAATGAATGGCTAGTCCCCACCTTGCCTGGAGGCCAAGAGCCAATAGCAAATGAGAGGAAATGCCAGTGTTAAAACTGATTTGCTTCCTATTAAGGAGATGATAACCAAAAGGCTATAAAAGTGATATTTTTATTTAAGGGAGTCACACTTTACTTAATTAAAATACATGCACTACAGCACGTTTCTCTTTGTCAATCCACTAACCACAAGCAATTTGCATGACTACATACCAACACATTTCAAGAAATAAAGATATTGAGCTATTGATACAGTAGATCTCCTTTACTGAAATGTGTGCCGTTAAATAATTGCAGAACCTGAAGACGTCAAAGTCTGTGGCATGTGTTGAAACCATAGAGCCTACTTTACAGTAGAGATAAAGTATGAAAAACAAAACCTTGCATACTAGATGTTCATTGCACAATATAAATTAGTAGAATTAGTAGAACTAAAAAGATTCAACTTCAATATTATGATGTTTTTGCACGTCATGTTTAACTACAGGATATTGAAGGTAAACTAACATTTTACTATTGCATCAGCAGCAGTGAAGAAAACGAATTCCATTGCAAAGATGTAAAAATTGACGTATCACCTTGTGGTTTTTGCTGCAAACAGTTTGCATCAAAGCAGCTACTGTGAGAACCATTTAAACCTAAGTTGACATAACATGCTCTGAGGAAGTAAACAGATATGCATCTGCCATTTGCAGATGAACTTTAGTTAGGTCTTCTATGCAAACAGTTAAAGATAAGGGGTTGGCTGGTACAACAACTTGAGGTCATTTCTTTCGAGGATTGAGTCAAAGTATTTAATCAAATAACATGAATCAATACATAGGTTTTACATGTGCCATGTTAGGAAGCACAAGTTACACATTAATATAAAGGAACATTGTGAACAGAACATTTAAATATCTGTTTGTAGATTAAAAACATGTTCTGCAGTCAAATCATGTCAAAAGCATACATAAAGGCTAACATGACTTTGTAGCCTTTAGCTCAGTAGCACAGCACATAGTTACAGTAGCACTGCTGTTTACAAAACTATGATGCAATCTGCAATCATTCAGTCTCGTCTTTAGAAGGAGGGCCCCACTGAAGTCTGAAAGGAAAACAAAAAAAACGCAACGAAGGAAAAACCAGTCAAACCCGTTGAATGGTGAAATAGCCTTACATCATGCTAGCATACAGGTAAGCTGTCTTGCAAATGTATCAGGTGAGGGGACAGGAAAGTACTTTAAACCTGTGGTGCTAAACCTTTGAATAGTCCATTTGCAGCAGCAGTATAATGATAATAGTAGGCCAACGTTTCTGCTAAAGTCAAGCACCAGAAACAGTGATCTCATCTCTTATAAATGTGAGCTGCCTGAAAAGCACCACTACAGTTAAGCACACACACACACACACACAGTTAACTAGTAGTGACCCACATGCATACAGACCAATTGTAAGAGAAAACAGAAAAAAAAAAAGAAAAGTAATTTCCAAGAAATTACTAGTAACCAGTACTGCTTAATCTTTTGTTTAATTGCCGTGTAAAGTAAAGTAAAAGTAAAAATAAACAATGCAAGCCTGTTATTCCAGCACTATACCTTGACATTAACTCTCCTGGAAGACTGGTTGGACTGTTAAGTGTTCAGACAGTTAAGACTGAAGAGTTGTCTACCAAGTTAGAATGTAGTCTTCTGAGCATGAAGCTCAGCTGACCAGGCCAGTACAGATTAATCCTTCCTCTCAGTGCGCTCGTCAGACCACAGCTCTGAGCATGCTGCATTCTGGGATTGATTGTCAGCATGGCAGAATGCCTGGCAAAGGGACCATCGCACTGCTGATGGAGGGGAAAATTCCACTGCAACACTCTCCCTCAATCTCAAGTCTTGCAGAACCAAAGATTGTGACAGTCTGACACTCCTCAAGAGACCAGCACTGCTCTCATGCAGCTGCTTTTGAAGACTGTACATCTCCCTTGAGTAAACTCTTTCTAGAAAAGTCAGTGGGTAAGCAAGAGAACCACTGAACGACGAATGAATGGATTTACTGGAATGTTATGGTAAAGAAACGGGAGGAGATGACAGATGTTGGTTTGACCATTCTGAGATTTTGTGCCAGCTTATATTTTTATTGAAAAGCCGGCAATTTTAACCCTTTATAGGGCACTCATTGAAATACTTAAAAATTCAAAATTTCACCCCTAGAGTGTTATTGGAGGATATTACAATACATTAGTATTACTGTTGTCACTTTTTTCAATTACTCAATTGCATATTATTGCTTGAATAACTCTCCATAACGCTTATTTTTCTTGGTTCGACAGTTTATGAAAACGTAGTTCTGGATACCTTTATTTACCTTGTTGGTAGTGCATCCCATCACATAGCTTTTACTTTTAGGTATGTCTCCTTTTTTGTTGTAAGTCAGAAATGACAAGGAGGCAGCTTCACGCAAGGCAAAGTGAATGAAAGTCAAAAGGTTTGTGACCCTCAAAATGTCAATGTATAGCCTGCCTTACACCATTGTTAAAGGAACATTATTATGTTGGTCAGAATCCAAGTAACAATGAACAGAGAGAAGGAACTGACACAAAGTCACCTGACTTAAAGGTTCACCAGGGCTAGACAAAAGATGAAACCACCAGCTAACACTAAATGATCTACCAAACTCACAATCACACACGATTATTCCACTTTGTTTAGAGAGATTAAATAGCAGTTTAAGCAACCCAAATAATAGTTGTATTATCACTATTCAAGTAGCAATAAGCCAAACAATAGGTAAAAAAACAAATTAAAACCTGAAAACAACTAAACTTCCCAGTCCTCTTTCATTTCTCCTTCTTGAAAAACCTACTGGCTTCATACCATATGACACTGCTCACATAACACCCCATGACCCCATACACAGGAAAAGAAGAAGCAAGTCAAACAATACATCAGAGCAACCTACTGTATATTCACGCTCTCGTGTGTTCAGTTATCATTACTCAAAACGTTGTCTTACCTCTAGCACCGGTCCAGCCCCGAGTATGGTCCTCTCCACACCGCTGGCATAACCCTTCTGGCTGAGTGCAGTCAGACAGTGAATTAGGAAGTTGGTGCTCTGGGTCTTTCCAGAGCCACTCTCCCCCGAGATGACAATACACTGGTTGACCCGCTTTCGGAGCATGGCATAGTAAGACACATCTGCTATAGCAAATATATGAGGCTCCAGCTTTCCCAGTTGGTGGTTCTCGTACATCTTGACATACTTGGGGTTGTAGATGGGCAGGAACTTGAAGGGGTTTATTGCAATTAGGATGCTGCCTGCATATGTGTAGATCTTCTTCTTATGAAAGCGTGTGCGCAGGTTCTGTAGGATGCTGTCCTCACTGAGGTCAGGGAGATTGCAGAGGTCAGCAAAGTCATCTTGGGGAGGTGGAAGGAAGCCCCTAGCTGCCAGCCTCTGGGTCTCCTGCTCCTTAGACACTGCCGGCAGGTGGACATATTGAATGGAGCCATCGCGGTTCCTTTCCTTTTACAATAAAAGAAACAGACTGTTGTTTTTTTTTCTCCCCCTTTTAGATTTGATTTGTCAATAAACAGATACCACAATGAAAAAGGACTAAATTGTGTGTCACATAAGAGTGAAATCAGCTTTTATATATGTATTATTATTATTATTATTATTATTATTATTAATAATAATAAATTATTATTATTAAATTATTCAAATAAAAAATCATAGAAATATATCTAGCATATTTCCCAGTAACAATTTTCTACAATTAGGTAATTTGCAAGATTATTTTATCCAAAGTGATTTAGAGTGAGTATTCTGGACCAGACATGTCAAGGAATCCCATGACCTAGCATCTGGGATTCTCCAACATCATCATCAACTACCTGACCTGCTTTGAGCTATACCTGTAGTAAAAAGTAAAAGCCCAAGCTCTGTGGGTGTTGCTCCTGGGCTTTCCGGGGCCACAGCAGAACCCTCTGCACCGGTAAGTCAGCGGACTCCAGAATCCACTCCTCCCCACCACACTCCTTCACCTCTGCCAGCACGTACAGACGTCTGGGGTCCAGCCCCAGAAACAGTGCTGCATCAGAGATCACCGACGCCGCCGTCGCGTCCTTCTGCACTCTGGTGGATTCACGAAACACATTTAAATCAAGTCTCTCCTCCTCTCCTAACACTAAAGACAAGATACCGTAAAGCACCAGAAATTAATCAACAAGATCAAATATAAACCCTGGCAGCGGTTTTGTTGAATCAGGCCTGGCTCTAACCCTTTTGTACAATACCAACCTGAGGCTGCAGCAGGCAGAAGATTGGACAGCCAGCCGTGGGTAGATCTGGAGCAGGTAGGTGCGACCATCTTGGCTTGCTATCCCTCCTCCCTCTCCCCCTCCACCTGCATTCGTTACCATGGTGGCAGCGCCATCTCTGACACTCATTCTGGGCCGGGGGGAGTGGCCTCAGCATGCCGTACTCGCCGCCTTGCTCTCACCACACAGCACCTGACAGACACATGTACTGCTTCGTCAGTGATTGTGTCAACTGACATTAGTCAGCCCTTTCAAGGTCACCTTCATAGCCATAAGTGTTAATACAGTGCATGGACTGAAGTAGAATAAAGATGGAGAAATACAGTCAACAAAGAGTACAGAGCGGTAAATGGACTGTGTCAACTAAGACAAGTGTAACACTTGTTATTGTTTGGAGTATACCGTAATACTTGTTATGTATTTTATGGTCCAGTTCACAGCCCCATCAGGCAGGAGCCCATTACAAGCACTTTCCATGTACCGTATAGTGCATTACAGTTATACAAAAGTTTAAACAATCCTGGCACAGCTGGCAATATGCCTGGGCCTACATTGCATACTAAAAAGCCTAGTTGGTTTTCACAGTCCAACAGACCACAGGGTAATCAATTATGTGGCATTGAGAGAGGACATCTCACTGGAAAACAGATTAACCAACTGTTACTGTACTACAACGGGCCACATGATTTTTAACCGTTAAAGGTATAGTAAGTGATTGCAAGTTAATACACTATGTCAAATTCACCAAATATCTCATTACGGTGAGATAGTTTACCATTCTCTGTGCATGCAAAAACATTACCTGGCACTTCTATACAGCCTTGGCTCTATTATAGGAAAGGCCCACAAACAAAGTGGTACAGACTGCACAACAATATCCTAGTCTTTGCTATGTATTTCCAATGTGTGGGGCGGAGCTTCTGAGGAAGCACCCTATGGCATTGACTGGAGAGCCGTTTTTGTTTTGATCAAGGTCAAATATCAACAAATGTTCTCCAGAATGATCTTTAACAAGCTGTGCAGCAGTTACACAATGAAGCTCACTTCATTGACTGGGCCATTTACATAGGTCCAAATATGTTCAATTGTTCTGCAAATGTTTGTGGCTCAAGGATTTACAGTATACGGCAAAAAACTGAGAAAAGCCTTTTCATAAAAGTTTAGTGTTAATCTATAATCAATTAAGATGGGACGGTATGATATTAGATGGTTGCAAAGCTGTAAGCTGTAGGTCAATTCATTAGCTGTGACGCACATGGTGTCCTGCCTAGTAGCTGACCCATCCGCAGACATAATGCAGTCAAGATCACCATAGAAACCACATAAACATCGGCAACAACTGCAGTACATTGACATGATTCATCCATGATGGCAACAGAATATTGACTTTGCACTGAGGCATGGTTTTACTAACAGAATATTTTTAGAAATTGTGATCTTTCATTTATTTTTCCTTTTGGCAGTAATGGAGAGATTCCTAATTGAAACAAATGGCCATATAAATCTGCAGGAAGCCCTTTCGCAGACGCTCCCCATCCAATCTGATGGAGCTTGAGAGGTCCTGCAAAGAAGAACGGGAGAAACTGCCCTAAAGTAGGTGTGCCAAGCTTGTAGCATCATACTCAAAAAGACTTGAGGCAGTAACTTCTGCCAAATGTGCTTCAACAAAGTATTGACAAAAGGCTGAATACTGGTGATTTTTTAGTTTTCCACTTTTTATAAATAGGGGTTATGCGCATCTTATTTCCGCATTCCGTAAAATGGGTCTCAGCGTTTCCGGTTAGATGCTATATGAGCTGGAATATGTCTTCTTTTATTCAAGATGCCTCTAATAACTACTAAAAATAATAGCAACCAATGTCCATTGAATTGTGACAAGATTAGTTAAACTATTAAAAAATGTTTGCACAAAAAAACTCAATCAACATACGATCTGAGCAGGGAGTCTATTCTCAGCTGCGGGTCTATTACTTAACATATGCTCAGCACACTATCCTCACACACATCGACAAGTTCAATTTCGGAATAAAAAGTATCACTGCAAACCTCAGAAGTTAACTGAGTTTAATTTAAATGTTTGGCCTACCGTGCCATTTGCAGTATGACTGCAGTTTCTATGAGGAAGTTTGTTTTTGTTTGTAGCTACTCTCATAACAAAGATCATGTAGTGTTAGATTTCTTAGCAATTTTTCTATTATTATTTTGTGTTATTTTCTCTTACGTATACAGTAAATAGCCATTCATCCGACTGGCTCATTAATACTCAGTGTGGTATTCTGGCATGATTATCAGACAGAACATTGACTACTGGTATGCATGTCCTACCCCTAAAATCCCAAAAAAGTAGTAGGCCTACTGATTTTCTAAAACATTTTCATTACAGATGAGTCTTTAGCCTCATCAGCTATCTTGAATATTAGACAAAACAGCAGCATACTTTTTACATGGTCCTGCTTCATGCACGCTCTACCCAGGTTCCACCCCTAGCCTAAACCAAACGTGTATTTCCAGTGGGTGAGAATGCATCTGACATGGAAAATCTCAAGTTGCATGCTAGATGTGTAAAATGGCCAGGCTATGTCCGGACCTGCCCATACCAGAGTGGTATGCTCAGGTCTTGACGTTGTGTGATTCACACTACAAGAGGAGGGAGGGGGGTTACACACGACAAGATGTTTCACATGATCAAAGTCAAACTGGAGCTTGGAGATTGTCTCACAAGCTATAGAATTGCTCACAAACGGAACACAGGCTTATCCCTCAATAGTAGCTTTTGCACCTCGTTAAGATGGAGCTGTTCTATTTCTTAATAATAATATATCCGCAAGCTGCGATCATGGGGGTCCAAGCAGAACTGCAGCATTCGCATCAACTGATGTTTTGAATGAATTGATAGTTTTGAGTCTTGACTTAGAAATTGACCAATTCAAGTCACATTTACCTAATTTGATCTTATAATAATGATAACGGTGCCCAATGTGCATTGTAAATGTAATCTTTCCAAGACCACACATCTTCAACTCTGGACCTCCATAGAGCTTTTCAATCCCCACCACAAGGGAACTATTAACACACAGCATTGTGTGGGGGTGCCACACTCTCAACACTCTGGTGTTTACAATGACCTCATTCTAGAAAGCATGTGTAGAATTTTGTGTAAAAAAAAAAAAAGTCCATTCACAGGAGCACTCATCAGGTGAGGGGAAACCACCCCCCTCAATTTCACTACAAGTGTAGTTGAATCTAGCAGTGTCAGAGAGAGATTTTGGCAATATAAAGTTGGCTGCTTTGTCAGAATCTAACTGAAATAGTCCAACTGGGTCTGACTCATTCTCTCTCTTCCTATGTTCTATAATCCCATCAAATAAATAGCCCCAAACTGACAGGAAGAAATGGGAGGTCTCCAGCACCATAGCGCTGAGACACAAAATAAATCATTTTAGCCTTGTGCACTGTTCGCCCTATTCAGCCTGTTGTTATGTGTTTATGGCTTTACTCCAGTGTGAAAGTTGAGTGTGAAGATCTTAGTCAGTGTAACTGATGGGTAATTGTCTCTTTTCAAATGGACTGCAAACAGACACACCCATATACAATGACGAGTCAGCGGTGAGGCACTGCTCAGTGACGGGCTGGTGTTGCAGGACGTGAAATAGCCAATGAGACTCAGAGGTTGACAAACTCCTCCTCAAATTCCCTCTTTATCACTCCAACCAGGATTTCCAGGCTCTCCCTCTCTGCATGCCTTACAATTTCTCTCAGATACAGTGAAAAACAACACAGGCTTAGAGGTGATCACATAGGAAGTGGGGTATGACGTCACCCCTATCAAAGCAATGATTTTATGCTTACTACAAACCTGTATTCCTTGACAACATCAATGCTGGTAGATATGACTATGAGCTGCTCCCATCATGATCAGACTTAGTCTGGAATATTACTATGATAGCAATGTGAGTAACAGGCAGCAAGAATTACATAGTTAAGGCTCAGCAGTCAGCACAAACACCGCATTAGGAGTCAGGATAAGTTATGCTTTCACAAAGTAAACAGTAAAAAGACAAACAAAGAAGTAGATTGATGGCATTATGGTTAGGGAACATGAACAAGCCACAAACCAGCATGTCACATCTAGACAATACTGTATCCAACCTATACATTTTAGAAAATAATGTACTGGATAATCATGTATCCCAGTAGTAGTAACCATGGTAACAATAGGATCAATAACCATTTAAAATAATGATGCATGATGGAATTGTTTACCAATTAATCAAGAGATTTTTGGTTCCTGTTTTAGACAGTAATGAATTACAGGTGGATATCAAGATTACAGATGAATCCTCTAATTCCACTCACTTGAGACCTTTGCGGATATTAAGTAATGATGGGGGTGTGGCTGGATTAGCGCAGATTAGAAGTATTTTAAAGCAGACCTGAATATTGTAGTAATTTTATGGTGGTGGAAAGGCTGAGTAAAGAAGGAAGTCCAAAAATATTAGTTATCAGGAAATTATGCAGGTGGTGCCACATCAAACATAGTAGGTGAGGGGGTAGATGGGACAATTACAAATGGTTGTGGCTCTGAAAAATAACATTTATTAAACTCAAGAGGACCCCAAACTGTACATCAAAATGCATTGTGAAGCAAATCTTAGATGATGTCTGTGGATTATAGAGATCGGCAAGATAGCGAAATGCGATATTTGGTGAATTTGACTAAATGTGTATTAGCTTACAATTAGCTTGCAATAGCAAACTTTACTTTTAAGGATGCAAAATATGACTTCAGAGAAGTTAATGACAGCGGGTGTCTAGAAGGCCTGGCAGTATGGTGTGCTAAACTCTAATGCAGACATAGCCTTCTTCCTCTTGTCAGAGGAAATGGAGATGTAGACTGTTGCTGTATCCATCACTACTACAACTCTCAGTGCCTGACCTAATGGAGTTGATACTGTAGGGGGAGTTGGCCTTCAGCCAAGGCAGGCTGCATTGTCCCCCTGGGGGCAACAAGAGAAGGAGAGAGGGGAAATATAGATTCACTCTGTCTGGCTTCCAGGTGGCTCTTGGGATGCGTGCGTGCGAGAGAGAGAGAAAGAGAGAGCGAGACGGAGAGAGAGAGAGAACCCAGGAGCTAAGGATCTTTATGGAGTGCAGACGCACATTAATTGACTGTAAATGGACCAGAGCCCTCCCACTGGAGCCATGTGGTCCACGCCAAGGCACTGCCATTTGTTTAAGAAGAGACCCAACCGACACCTCAATCAAGGAGGCAACTCTTTCAGCAGACACCAGCCCAGCCGGTCAGAAAGCCCGAGGAAGCCACAGATATTGTGGCCAGGAAATACAGTGTGGAAGAGAAAGGAGGGGGAGCAAAGGCTCTTCTCCTGCTCCCCCAGTCTTTGAGTCAGCCCCCTGGTCGGCCAGTCGTGGGCAATAAAACCAGAGTTGAGGAGCATCTGCTACCTCAGCCTCAAGTAGAGAATAAAGACAGGAGCTCTCCTCATATTAGTAGCTCAGGCAAATGATCAGGATCTCATTCTAACACAAATATTCACTGTAAGAGCATAACACATTTGTAGAGAACAAACAAGGAACATTTCTCTTTCGTATTTCCCCTGGGGGGTAAATTTAGTTTGCAGCATTGCGCCTGCACACACAGTACGAGACCCCTGGCATCTCATACAGCCAGCCTCAAAGCACGCACTGACTGCTTTCTGTTTCCAAATGCCAAAACGGCAAGTGAGCTCAAGCTAGCAAGCATGAGCTAGTCACAAGAGATTAGCATAACAGGAATCGATATCGCAGTTGACTGATCGTGAAGCATTGATCCATCACACCCAATATCATGCAGCCCGTTGTACTTCCGTTCACTTGACTTCCCTCTAAGGTTGCTATGACCTTCGTTATCTGCGAACATCTATAGTATCTAGGTCAGCCGTAGAGAGAGGAGGAGAGAGAAAAGAGTGTGTCTTAGTCAAAATAGGTTGTGCTGGGGGCAAAACAGAAACACATGCTTATTCAAGTTTAAAACAATGATCAACTTCAGCAGCAGCGCAATAAACTCCTTTATGTGACTTTCTCAGCAGGTTATTAATCATAGTGCTCGCTGGTTGCAGTCTTGCACTCATAGGTGTCAATTGGGTATAGCCAGGTATGCTGCCATACCTTGGGATCAGCTTGAAAAATACAAGTATTTGAATTTCACTTGTATCGCCATACAATTGATGATTTTTGATTTACAAAAATGATAAGTGCATGCTAATGGCATATGCGTAGGAAACACAGGGAAGAAAATATCCTAACTTATTATGACAGCGTGATTTAGGCGCTTATTGGGAGCTACTGGCAAAACATTCTACCTCCTGATCAAGACTGCCTTTCCTTCTCGTCAGAATGTCTGATTGGTTGGTTGGTAGAACAAGGTTATTGCACTCAGATTTTAATAATACTGTAAAACCTTCACAAATGTGACTACTCCTTCCCAGCGTGCCAACGTTTTGCCGCAGGTGGGGTGCCGGAGGCTATAGGCTATAATGTTATACCTACAGGGCAGCCTGCTTCCGGTGCCAATGGCAACGGCAATAGCAAATTGTGAATGTAACAGCTTCCTCGAAAACAGAACAATTCGGACCACATCACAGACCTGTTTCACGTTGACATTCCCCCTCTGCATGCTCAACTTATGGATCCTACATTTGTGTAAATATGATCGAGCATAACTGGCTATCAGCTCCTATCAAGGTGCAGTCAGACACTGGAATGATAGTGTGTTGGGGGGTGCACAATATATCCACTCAATATCGTTATTATCGCAATATCACGTTGCGCAATATCATATTGAAAATGTTGCAGGAGGTGCAATATTCAGTTTATGTTGTGGAGGGATGTGTCCATTGGCTGTTTGGCTTAGTCGTGTTTGATTCAGACAGAAGAGTAAGATGTGTGGCTGAGGAAGCTAATGACATAATAGAGATGGAAGGGGAAACATTAGTGGCCATTTTAAATAATGCCTCCTCGGTAGCTTGGATTTACTGTTGTTGCACGAGTCCAATAACTGTCACTTAAAAATGTGTTGATGCAAATGAAATGATGCACTTTCCCATAACCTGTGTGTTTATTCTTATGTTTAAATATATCAAAATTAATAGATATTGCAATTCTCATTATCAATATCACATTTTATCAATATTGTGCACCCTAGTGCACCCCACTGTCACTTGTCAGTGGGGGGGACATAACAGCTCAACATCATGGCATCATTCATCAACATAATTTAAATGTCAGCGATTGTTTACAGAATTACAGAACTATCATCTTCATTTAATTGTTTTATTGTTTTTATTATACTTGATGTGGTAACAGCATTTGTACTAATTGCTATGTTTGAGTTCTAATTTCTGCATTAGAATATAGAGCATTTCAACTTTTTACGGTCTCAGTATCTCATGTAGTTATGCTCTGGCATCACATTATAGATTTAAAATGTGATCATAAACAGCACAATTGTGGCTAATAGATTTTGTGCTCAAAGTGTGCTTTCTGCAGTGTCACAGTTATGTCATAAATCATAAAATATGAATAAACGTAATAACCGATTTTCCCCACGGCATGTTTCTGTTTGCATGATCGCTAGAATCCCTATCGCAACTAAATTTGTTGTTTTTTTTCTGAATCAGTTCAAACTTAAGATGTCACTACAAAATAATTTACAATAATTTACAAAGTCAAGATTTACAATTAGTCAGAGCTGAGGTCAGACCCCACAAACAGGAGAGAGTGCAGGTCTGATTGAAATGTTCTTATGTGGTCTAGCATTTCAACAAACCCAACCTGCTGGCAGTCTCATAAGGTTACCCCTGCAATGAGACCGTCTCTCATTATTTCTTCATTCAGAGGTCAATACAGGGATAGAGGATAACCTCTAGCTGCATGCGTTTAATCAGTACGAGATGGAAACTCAACATAAGGCACCAACAACCACATGAAATACAACAGACCTGTGAAGTCATAGCATGGTTGCCATAATGGAATCCAGAAGGCTCCACTGCATCTCATTGGCAAACTCAAGATTCCAAGCGTGACTCCAATTGGATATCCTGGGATTGCTGGCTGACAGGGGTTTCTGGAATGTCTCTGCCCAATCAACTCTGGCCATGTTATGCCTCTACAGGGGGTCCCTTATCACGTAAGACTAATAGACTAGATTTATTTAAACCAGCGGTAGAGCGATCCAGTTCTAGATGAAGGACATGTAGGCAACTGATTACTCTACTTCTGCTCAGTATCAAAGAGATGGGCTACTATTTATACTGTAATAGTTTTAGAGGTGTGTGTATTTTAACAGTTCTCAATTTAAGTTTTTTTTGGGAAACATAGCTATTTTTGGCTGCAGTACCAGTGTTGGCCACTGTTGCCACTCCTGGGGGCTTGCTTCAAACTCAAAGACACCACTTCCTATGATGCACAAACACGCAAATACAACACATGTGTCTGAAGATGTGGGGCAGCTGTGGACAGGAATCAGGAAGAAGACCAGGGGAAGTAAGGGGGGAGGGAATACAGACAAAAGGGATATTGTATATTCATGTGGGCTACTCTGCTAAAGAACACTTCCCAAACACATGACTCCATTGTGGGACCAAAATAGTCACTCTGCCTCACACTCATGCTAAGTATTAGTTAAAAGCCCCCACTCCCACCTCACAAAGCACCATGAGCGCAAATATCTTAGTACAGGTGGTATCAAACGCTTGAGCCTTTGTCCTTAAGCAGTGATTCTAAAACCCACAATATAAACCCACATCACAAGCAGAACACAAAGTTCTGCAGTAATCAGCTGCAGAAGTCCCCCCCCCCCACCTCAACTATGCACCTTAGACTAGATAATACTACAACCAAAAACATGTGCGTTTGTTACATTAACATAAAATTGACAATATACAGGAAAGTCCCATGATATTAATAATATTAACTGTCTACTATGCATAATGTAGTGCAGCTAGCAAAGGAAGCAGAACCCCAAAATGGCACTCAATACTTCCCCCTCCACACATCTCCATAACTCCCCTCTAATGAAATGCAAGTTACATATGGAGTCATTCAGCAGTGACCAGAGTCAGACTGGAAGGTAAAAATAGAGCAAAAGCAAACAGAGCTGAATCATTAGAGAACAGGCAGGACTGGACTGGCAGTGTAAAAACTAAAACATATTAAGACTGTATCAGCTTCTTTATTACGGACAACAATTACCAGCTATAATAAATAGCCTTCTGTTATGATTAGGATTCAAAGACATTTTACCAATACACAAGTTATAGCTCTGGCTTTTCACCATTCCTTATATTAACACAGGTTTTGTTTACATTAATATAATGTAATGTTTTCATGTTTTTCGAAAACATGAAGTTTCTACAAGAAACGGTTTATAAATGTGTGGACTGGTACTAATACATGAGTTACACACCATGGCATCCTTTGGCTGTGTGGCTGGACTACACCAGCACATTCAATGGGAGAAGTTTGCCA
Source organism: Typhlichthys subterraneus (assembly GCA_027564835.1). Taxonomy (NCBI): domain Eukaryota; kingdom Metazoa; phylum Chordata; class Actinopteri; order Percopsiformes; family Amblyopsidae; genus Typhlichthys; species Typhlichthys subterraneus. The sequence goes on along the minus strand of JAODUH010020478.1, from coordinate 3,829 downwards.
CCTCAAACACTTTTTGCTTTCTTTCAGACCCCTCCCTGAAAACATCATCGGGCTGGGAAGTCGAGAAAAAGCTTTTCCAGTGTCACACAGTGCCTAACAATGGTACAAGCCATCCACCCTGTATAACTAAGATGGCCTTGAAGACATGCTGCACTGTGAGTATTCCTACAGAAGGTTATCTCTAACAGAACTAATTGTAAGTCGCTTTGGATGAAAGTGTCTGCTTAATGCTGTATGTATACTATAGCTTTCAATGTAAATTATATTATTAATGAATTAAGTTAAAAGTGACACAAACAAAACCGACATTTTATATTCAGCAGTACACAAAGGTATTCTTCTGGCCTGGTCACTGTCAAGTATGGAGACCAAAACCGTTTAGCTCCCAGACTGGGGCAGGATGTAGACTAGGCCAGGGGAGTGTCTTGCCTCTCTGCCCATAATCCTGGCTCAAGGGTCTGGATCATGACCACAGAGAGGATGGAGGAGGAGGTTATAGCACTCACCATAGCAATCAACTAGGCATCCTGATCCTGTGGCCATACTACACACATGCTCTTCTACTCAACAGCGTTGTAGTAGAGAGCAAGAGAGTCAAATCAAACTGGGGTCAATCCTTTTGACTTGCCATCCTTCAAAATAAACAGAAAGGCTAGTCAGTCTAAACTTAACTCCAGCATAAAAGCAGCTGCTTTGACTGGACTCAGCAAATGGTAGCTTGTGTAAGAATAGTGTAACTGTTACAAGTACAGTGCTGTTGGCTGTAGCTCATTATTATAGCAGCAGTATATCAACCAATTTCCTCCCTCGACAACAGTACGTAAAAAAAAAAAAAAGTACTGTGTAGTACTCTCAATAATATATAGCCTACTGCCAAATGAGAAATGGCCATATTTAAAAATGTTGATAACATGATACAAAGATGAGACCCGTTAACCTGTTACTTGTCTACAATCTTTAATATCACGGCCATTGGAAATTGATGTTACAAATCTTGACTGTGGTCAAACGTTTACTTGTGTTTTTACAAAGGCTCTAAATTAGCATCAAACTCAAATTTGGCATGATCACAATCATAATACTGGCCTGATTATGATGGGACTCCAAGGGGATGAATCACAAAATGGCAAATATATAGCCCAACAGCCATGCCTAAACAGGCAGTCTGCCCTTCACAAAATACCCTATAATTACAGAGGGGCGTATTTATAAATCCCATAAACTCAGCTTGCCCACATTGAAGCAACCAGTTGAATTGCAGACTTGATGAGTTTCAAAGTATTTTAGGCTGTAGATTTGTGTCTCTTTCTTAGTCAATTTACATAGTTCTTCCTCAAATAAAGTACACTCTTACTTTTGCTGATCTCTCCAGAATTTCCCAGTCCACATACATCTTGACCTGCACAGCACTGCAGATTCATGCCGCATAGCTCAGTTAGCAGCTCACTGCAGAACTGAAACGTATTTAGCCCCTCCTACCACAGTGGGACCCACCCCACAACATTCTTGCACACTATTGGATAAAATCTTACATATTTAATTATAGCGGACATTGATGCATTCAATTAGGGTAGAATAATTCATTGTAAATTAAAATTTTAAAAATTGACTAAATATTAATGATTGACCATCTATAAAATAGTAGTTATTAATTAATGACTAAAGGCCTACAGTACAATATTACACCAATCCTTCCATAGTCACTGTGTTTCCTTCCTTATCTTTCTATCGTTCCGATTCTGCTTATCGAATCTGGTTCTGATCGATTCCCGGTTTGATTCCAATATTTTTGGGAGAAGAAATACAACATATTTCAAGTGGGAAAATGTCATAATTTTTCATTTAGGCTATATTCAGTCAAAACGATGTCAATGTTGGTGACACGGACAGGATTCAGGAAGGTTTCTTTTTCCCTTCATTTATAAAAAATAAGATAAACAAGAATAGCCATTTTAAATGTGGATAATGCAATTTTTTTCTAACGGAATCTAACCTAGTTAATGAAAGAGGACAGCCACTTCTGATGTGGTGTGCAGGATTTGTGCTTAGAAATCACAAAAGACGGACAGACAACTGGTCGTCCGCTAGCGAACAACCAACCATATCACGGTAGGCGACAGCAAAGTGAGTGAGCACAAGCAGAAGTAAACTATTTTGTTGTTTTGTTGTTGTTAGCATTACGTTAGCATAATGCATTGATTGCATTGCCAGACGGAGAGATGTGTGACAGATGCACATTATGCACAGCCAGGGCACGAGTGTATTTGCATCTGCTCGCATGTTTAAGTAAAGGTGATCCCGATCACAGCAATTCAGCAAGCCTCTAACGGAAAGCATATTACACAGTGTTTCTGTAGATAGTAATAACTTTGTCTGAACATATAAACTATTGTATATACCCCTTATTTAAGTTAAATTATTAAAATCGAATTTTAGACTAAAATACCTATTTACTTTCATCTGTTATACTTGTATGTTTTGTAAGTGAGACATTTTTCAAGATGTTTATGCATAGTTTTACTTCGTACATCTGTATCAACCAACCTGTAGATTTAACAGAGGGAGAATGCTAAATGCAGCCCATCTCAGAGTTCTTGAGAAGGTAACAGGGACAGCAACAAGATGAGCAGAATTATATGCAGACACAGGTTTCAACAAGTCTCTAATTTAACAGGCAAGCTTTTATTGTGAAGGCATTCACCATTTATCAATGAAAGCATTCCTTGTTGAGAGCTTTATTCACTACTAAGACATACTTTGTCAAGTCAAAATATTCTGTTAAATTTGAGATTGCATAATATATTGTTCAATTCATCTTGACAGCAATATAAACACATTTAGGCTATACTTGTGCTTCAATGATCATTCATAATCCAGTGTCACTCAAGGACAGTGGATTTTTGGACTCACTCTAGTATGATAACCTGGTGTAACCAGTTACCAGACCCAAAATTCACTTTGTGAATAAATTCTGGACCATAGGTCTGGACACACTCCATTGGGAAGAGTTAACAGTCGTGTCTCCTACTGGGCGTAGACCTCTGGTTAATTTTGAAATGGACTGACAGCCTTTAACCAATCGGCATTGTTCTGTTTGTATCTGTTTAGAAACACATGCTTGAATTCAACGTTATCACACTTACCCAGCCCCATGGATGCTGATTGGTCTGCCATCCAGATTGAGTTTCCAGACTATTTCAAGAGACTATTATAGTTTTTTTTTTTTATATTGACATGACTCTGCAAGAAAGCCTGATAGCTTTTAGCTCGATTCTGATTGGTGGAGACACTCTAGATTTCAATGACCTCTCGAGGCCGATTCGAAATTTGAATTGCTAGCACAAATGTATAGAGATCCCTAGTCTCACGAGATCAGGATGGTCTTCAGTTTAATTTTGCCGTGAGAAATTTAACTGGCACGTCAGGTTAGTCGCTGCCACACGCACAAGCAAAAATCGCAGCGGTGTAGGGCTATCTATATATTTGGTTATAAGCAGCAATACAGGCTTTTTTCTTTTCAATTTATTACAAATTATTCATGCATCCTTTTTTATTGTAAATTTAGCAGATGCCCATATGATGTGACAATGTTTGCCCTCTTATACAGTAGGGCTCGACTCTGCTGATGGCTTGTTTCATAATGGTAAAAGGCTAAGTATAGTTAGAGGTCATTTAGCACATTTTCTATACCTGGAGACCTCTCCGGGAATCATCACCTTATCATGGTGGAGAGGTTTGTGTGTCCCTATGACCCTGAGAGCTGTGTTGTCTGGAGCCTTGAGCTCCTGGTAGGGTCTCCCAAGGCAAAGTGGTCTCAGGGGAGGGGCCA
>JAODUH010020468.1:9789-25600 GCA_027564835.1 Typhlichthys subterraneus | reverse complement strand
GCCACTGGCATGAGACCCCCCCCCCCCCTCCACCTATATCCACCCTGAACAGCAAGACCCCTGGGAGGGCCTGTGGCTGGCACCCAACCCGGAGGGGAGGAGTGGCCAAGCAGTGGATGGAGAGCTGGAGGAATCCAGGAAGTCACACTAACGGAATTATCATCAAACGGGTCCCCCTAATGTAATCAAGCCCGGGCGGTTTTCCCAGAATTCACAGCTCCCTCCCGCTGCATCTGGTTTGTGTTCTTTAACCCCCCCCCCCCCTCCCTTTCCCCGCAGGGACGGAGGGCCTGGGCTTCACCGTGGTGACCAGGGACTCCACGGCGCACGGACCCGGGCCCATCCTGGTGAAGAACATCCTGCCCCGAGGGGCCGCCGTCAAAGATGGCCGCCTGCAGCCGGGGGACCGCATCTTGGAGGTAACCTCACATATTCACTTATATGTTATATTGTTGTATAGCATTAAAGGTGGAGTCAGCGATGCTGGAGAAAGAGCACAACAAATTCCAGGTAGTAGTCCCCCCCAGGTTGGTGGTGTGACCCAGGTGATAGTGTGACCCAGACCCAGGTGATAGTCTCCCCCCTAGGTGATAGTCTCCGCCCAGGTGGTGGTGTGACCCAGGTGATAGTCTCCCCCCCAGGTGATGGTGTGACCCAGGCCTGCCATTTCTCCTCCCCAGGTGAATGGTGTGGACATGGAGGGCCGTACCCAGGAGGAGCTGGTCTCCATGTTGCGCAGCACCAGGCAGGGGGAGAGTGTGGCCCTGGTGGTGTCACGGCAACCGGAGGGCTTCCTGCCTCGAGAGCTGGTGAGACATACGAGCACACAAACACACATGCACACATACATACTCCCACCTCAGCCCCCAGAGCCCCTCGCCCCCTCCAGGCAGGAAGTGTGGGCACACGTCCGTGCTGACGCGGCGCTCCCCAATTGAGTGACGGTTTACCTGCTCTGTTGACCTTTCACCCCTCCACGAGCATGTCGTGGTTGTAGGGAGTCTCTGGGGCAGCTTGGCAGGCGCGCGGGAGGGAAGAGGGGGGGTCTGGTCAATAAACACTCACAGGCTTGTGCTCCCTTCCTGCCCCCCCCTCCTCTCCCCCGCCTCTCATCCACTCCAGCCCCACGCCTGCGTTCAGTTTGTTCCCTCACTGTGACTTCAAAGGGCTCTGACACCACTCGAGGCGCTTTGTAGTGAGCTATGTATATTCACATACAGAGTGTGCCCCCCCCATCCCCCCCCCACACACACACATGCAAACACATAAACACTTAGCTCTGCACCGGCACGCTAGCTCAACGAACAAGTGGCAGGCCGTGCTCGCAGGCGCGCCCAAGTACGCGCGCCTACGTACGCATGGTGCGCGCACATTATCCGACACCAAAGTTGCATCCTAAAATAGTTTGCCCTCATTAATGTCCCAGCAATGTTGCTACAGTAGTTGCTGCAGCGCTCTGTGAAGGGCCTCTTGAAAATGTTGTCTCGCGATCACTGCTGTTTGTGAGAGGGAGAGGGAGAGGGAGAGAGAGAGAGAGAGAGAGAGAGAGAGAGAGAGAGAGAGAGACCCTTTTGCATTGTAGAAAGCATTGAATTCAGAGGAAAAAGGCACTCAAATATACGAAAGGAGGCACGCACAAAGAAAACATCAGATTAACTCTTAACTTACCTCGTAAGATCGCTCTGTTTCACTTTCGTTTCCATTTTCCCCTCTTCCCTTGAATTGGGAGTGTTGTGGACCAGCACCATGACAACCTGGCCGAGACGGCCTCAAAATATCTCGTGGCGATGTCTCAGGTAGACAAAACGGTCCAGTCAGAGTAATATCTGGAGGACCGCGTGGCTTTTGGTCACAGCCTTTTGCTTTCTTTGATAAAACACCAGTGTGAACGCAAATATTTGATAATGCTCTTAGACAAAAAAAAAAAAATAAATAAATAAAAAAAAATATATATATATAAACATTGATAGGCACATGCAGGGCTTTCCTACCTGTGTAACGTGTTCATGTCCATCATATCCTCAAGCATGTCCATCATATCAAGCAAGCACAACAAATCAACCAAATATGCCTTTTCGAAGAAAGCTTCCCTTATGAATTGCTAAAAAAGCTGACCCCCCCCCCCAACACGTACACCCACACACAGAACCATAAATAATTATTTCCTGTTTTCACTACGCCTAAATGTGCCATCCTTCATTCTAATTGGGTGAGTTTTCTCTGTTTTTATGCGACAAAACTGTCACGGCGGCCAATTTATGCGCGCTTCGTCTTGCAGACCGGCGAGCGGCGATGAAACAATGATTGAGACGCCGTTAAAAAAAAGCACCGCCTCCATCTGCCTTCCGCGGAGGAGATGCTCATGCACGAGTCCGCGCACGAATGTGTGCGTCCATGCGTGTTTACTATCAGTATAGGAGCTGTAATCTTGTAAGCGTTTTAGCATGGTCATATAAAAATAACCATTACATGCAAATCCTGTCTTCATTAACACAACTCGCATGCAGTTTTACAGAGATGAATGGCTATCTATTAGGAATTCCCATCGGATCTGTCAGACACAAATCATAAATGTAAACTGTTCATTGTGCAACTGTTCATTGTCCACAACAGAGCTTGTATACCAAGAAATAAAAATAAAAATGATTGTCTGTTTGTTTTTCTATAACTCACTTCCTCTAGTAAAAGGAAGTGACTCAGTGTCTTGCCCAGAGGCACTTCAGCAGCATGGATAAACCCAAGACCTCCCTGTGAGAGCAGTCCCTCCATCGCTGTAGCCAAATGACACAAAGATTGCCCAAGATAATACATTAAAAACGCCACTCATCTCTACTATTTCCTACAGAGCTCATGGGGTCACATGTCCCCTGCCCCTCCCTATGTGTGTTGGAACCAAACAAACTGTGGGGGGGGGTACTTCATCACACTCAAGAAGTGTTGACCACCACACCATAATATCCTACCCAAAGCATCTCATGCCAACGTAACGCTTAACGTGTCCAAAACCCGGGAGATGTTGTCATTGGACAGAGTTTGTCCTCCAACTCGAAGATGAAATCTCTGCAACCTGCTTTCGCAAGTGAAGTAGACTTTCAGGAAGTCGCCCCCTAAAATAGCTGATCGATTACTTTTATTCTGTTCAGGTTTTCAATAGAGTGCTTATTGATGTTTCTGTGAGCAGCGTCAGGATTCTGTGAAAGCACTTTGACAGCGCCGGCCCTTTTTACGCTCGAGGTAAAAATGCTCAAACCAAAAAGGCCAAATTGGGCTTAATTGTTCCCGTACAAAAGAAAGCTGATTCTCCGCAGAAATCTTCTCCCGGCTCTCGGGAGTAATTAAAAAGCGATAACGCTAATTTTTCCGTTCCAGTCAGCTATTTGGAGCGGCGCGTTGTGGCCACCGTATTTTGTTTCAGCAAGCAAGGCTGAGCAATTGTAATGAAGGTTATCTGGTTGAGGTGTGTGCTTGAGTGTGTGTGCGTGCGTGCGTGCGTGGGTCAGGGGTCAGGTGAACGAGGACGGTGAGGTTACTGTACACATGGCTGACCTTGTTGGCTTGCGAACCCCAGTCAGCCCAGAGGAAGTGAGGTCACCACGCAGATGCCCCCCCCCTCCACCCCTGTGTCGGTGTGTCGTGGTCACTGTGGGACGTCAGCTTGACTTCCCGCCTGTCTTGGAGGCGGTGGCGTGCCCCCCTCCCCCCCCCTCGTCTATCTGCGTCTACCACATCCTGTCTGTCTTTCCAGAGTGATGCAAGTTGCTTTAAACTCTTTCCTCATTCCCTTTTTCATCAACACTCCCAAGTGATCCAGTTATTGTGCCAGCATGAGCTCTCCCTCTCCTTCTCCATCTCTCTCTCTCTTGCGCTCTCTCTCTCTCTCTCCCTCTCCCCCTCGCTCTCTTCCCCTGCTCTCTCTCTCTCTCACTCTACACACATTGGGAGTTAAGGTGTGAAGACTCAGACATTAAGGCGATTAATTGGCAGCGCGCGGCGAGATCGCATCTTAATTGAATGTCGCTCTCGCGGCTAATCCCGCCGCTTTGAAACCGCCCCCCCCCCAGCATGCCCCCACCAGGCTTTTAGAAATCTACATTGACAAAAGGTTCTGTGTGTAATCGCTGTGTGTAGACGCCCTACCTCACACCCCCCAAATCTCCAATGTGCAAGGAGAGGGCTTGCTTTTGTCTCTTCATTTGAGTTTTTTTTAAATAGGGTGGTTTCTCCTCCAGCTAAAAGCCTGTTTAAGAGCCACCGACAGAACAAAGGGGGAGGTTGTGTAGGGGGCGGAAAGCCCCAGAGGCTTAAACAGACCCCCGTGGACGCAAACAGCCCCCCTGTGGAGGGATCATTAGACAGGTGTTAGGAGTGTGTGTGTGTGTGTGTGTGGACCACCGGAGAGATTTAGCTTGGATTTGTTACGTTTCCGTGGCGGGGTCAATCCGGTGAATTCAATGGGTATGTTTTCTGCCAGATTTGCCTGGCAAATATCAGTCCTCTTAGAACGTCTTGCCGACTGCACGCACCTCAGATCAGACGCCAAACTCTTATTGGTGGGAGATGCAAACAAGCGTTGGCGAGGCGTGAATTTAGAAGCGTGGATGTCTTGCACAAACACACAGTCTTCCAGGTGGTCAGTCTGCTCCCAGGGCTAAAGAAATTAGTAAAATGAAGGTAGGGTGTAACAGCCTGAACCCTGCATGTTCTAGATGTTTCCCTGCTCCAACACACCTGAATCAAATGAAATGGTCCTTTTCTAAGCTTCTGGAGAGACTGATAACGACCCATTCATGTGAATCAGGTGTGTTTAAGGTTTAGTCAGCTATTGCAAAATGCTAAATGTAAGCTAATACAATTTTTGTCAAATTCAGTATCTCCTAGGATCTCCTCGCATTTCGCTGTCTTACTCGTTCTCTGTGCATGCTGAAAATAATGATCTGATACTTCTACACAGCCCTTGAACCGTAAATAGGAACATTAACAAAGTGGCGAAAACCAACAAATCAACATGTGCGGAGCAGCGCCACGGTGCGAGCTATTGTTAGCAAGCGCTCTCAAAAACGACCGACCCTGCCTTTAAGAGTGACTCATCCTCGACTAGCTCCAACCCCACATTCCGATACTCCAGTGTGAATATGAAATGTTATAAGGAGTTTTGTGTACTTACTGGGGCACTGTGGGGGTTGTGACCATGGGTCTCATTTATAAACGTTCATACGCGTACAAACAAACCGGGGCTAGAAACGCGCATACACCACTTGAGGTGTATGACGCAAAGGTTGAGATCTATAAAGAATAAACTTGACGGGAGAATGTGCGGTGCTCCACGCACATATTGAACCATACGCACGCACCAAAATATTATAAAATGGGAAACTGCGACTCCAATGGCAGACGGAAGAAACTTGAGAGATGTTTTGAAAATTTATAAAATTTTGAAAAGTAGATCTAACAGCAGCCAGACCTAAACTATGAATTTTAAATATTTGCTATCATTAGAAACACCTAATTGTTAGACAGCTGTATGAAAAATGATGTGTAAAACAATAACATCTTGTTCTCTCAAAAGGTTTGACGGCACTATGCCACAGCCCCTTTCCCCAGAATCCATTGTCGTTTGTGTGTTGAATATACATTTTGCCGGTTTATATTTGTGTTTTAGCATTAGTGTTGGCCTTATTACTTTTGGTGTGTTATGGAGCAATATACTGAATTGATACATACAACAATTACGATATTGATTGGACACCTTTATTGAATGCATTGATTATATGCTGTGTTATATGCATGGATGTGCTTTTTCTACATGTTACTTTCTACTATATCTTTGCTACATATATACGTCTTCGTACCTTTTATTGGTGTTGGATGGAAGAGAATTGTAGAAGTTAGATTAGTGTCCCAAACTTGACAAAAAGTTTGTCTATAATGAATTCCCCACTAACCACAAATCTCTAGTGATTGGGTGAAATTACTTTTGTCTGTCTTTGTTTGGTTTCTGTTGGGTTTTGCCGTCATCGCAGTCATCAATTAATATTTAGTCAGGGTGTTTCAGCGACTATTTATTTATAGGCAATTGTGGGCGTTAATTGGGTGGGGCAAGATTTGAAGTAGGTTGTGATTTATAAAGGAATACTACCGGCGTGGGATTTGCGTGCACAAGGTTTTATAAATCTGAATATCTTTGTGCGCTTTCTGTGTTTCGTTCGTACGCAACATTCTAGTGTGAACTTCGTTCTACACGAGACACCAGGTGTGTTAAAAACCTTCAGGTGTGCCACTCGTGACAGCATTTGAGGAGGTGAAGGGGTTGGGGGAGCAGGAATACAATTTCCTGCTCCTTGTGCCGCGGCGGATGGGTGGTAGGTGATCACCCGTGATGTAAGACTTGCAGTAACCACTTGTTCTTCTGAAAGACACTTCTTCCCGCCACACAGCAGTGTTGGGAAGGCTCTGTTGGTTGACATCGCATAGGTTCTGTCTACCTGTGTGTGTGGGTGTCTCAAGTGTGTGTGGGTGTCTGGACCCGTTTCCATGGTGATGGCAGGTGTTACTTAATGACTGGCAGGAACAGTTTGGCTCCTATTGAGTAAAGTGTATATGGTGCGGGGGGTGGGGGGGTGGACGACGCAAGGCTTTACAACAGGGAAGAGATTGAGAGATTAGAAATTGGAATGAGGTAATGTAAAGTGTGTATGTGGAGGAGCACATATTCCTCAGAGAGGGGTTATTACCTCTCAACCTGAACACACTCACGTTCACACACACACACACACGAACACACTCGCGCACACACACACGGCTATGAAAAGGGTTATTATGTTTTCTTTAGAAACGGCACGCTCTCCATCTGCGCCTTTCATCTCCACATAGAATAACGCTCTCTCTCTCTCTCTCTCTCCCTCCTTTTACATGCCACACCTGCCCCTTCATTCCATCTTTGTTTCATCCTTCAATCTGTCCATCCTCTATTCCCCATCCTCCCATCCTCTCATCCTCTATTCGTTCCCCATCCTCTCTCTCCCGTCCTCCCTGATTCATGTACTTCATTCATTCCTTCATCATCCCCTTCCTCTTCCTTCATCCTTGATTACTTTTCTTCCATCCATCTAACCGCCAATTGATTCCTTCCTTCGTTCACCCTGCCTTTCTTTCTCTCCCTCCTCCCTATCTCCTTCCCTTCCTCCCTTACTCTTCCTCCTCCCTCTTTTACCTCCCATCTCTCTCCCTGCCCCTCTCCTTCCCCCCCCACCATCAGAAGGGGGAGGAGGCGGGGGGCGTCGTGTTCCAGGAGGACGGTAGGGAGCAGCTGACATACGAGGTGCCCCTGAACGACACGGGCTCGGCCGGCCTGGGCCTCAGCCTGAAGGGCCACATGTCCCGGGAGACCGGAGAGGACCTGGGCATCTTCGTCAAGTCCGTCATCCATGGTGGAGCCGCACACAAGGTTAGTCTCTGGTCTAGACCCATAGGGCAGGTTAGAATTTGGTCTAGACCCATAGGTCAGGTTAGTTCCTGGTCTAGACCCATAAGGCAGGTTAGAATTTGGTCTAGACACATAGGGCAGGTTAGTTCCTGGTTCTGGACCCATAGGGCAGGTTAGACTGGTCTAGACCCATAAAGCAGGTTAGTTCCTGGTTCTGGACCCATAGGACAGGTTAGTCCCTGGTCTAGTGACCAATAGGGCAGGTTATTCCCTGGTTCTGGACCCATAGGGCAGGATAGACTCTGGTCTAGACCCATAGGGCAGGTTAGTCCCTGGTTCTGGACCCATAGAGCAGGTTAGACTCTGGTTCTGGACCCATAGGGCAGGTTAGTCCCTGGTTCTGGACCCATAGAGCAGGTTAGACTGGTTCTGGACCCATAGGGCAGGTTAGTCCCTGGTCTAGAGACCCATAGGGCATGTTAGTTCCTGGTTCTGAACCCATAGGGTAGTTAGACTCTGGTTCTGGACCCATAGGGCAGGTTAGTCCCTGGTTCTGGACCCATGGAGCAAGTTAGACTCTGGAACTGGACCCATAGGGTAGGTTAGTCCCTGTTCTAGAGACCCATAGGGCATATTAGTTCCTGGTTCGGGACCCATAGATCAGGTTAATCCCTGGTCTAGAGACCCATAGGGCAGGTTAGTCCCTGGTTCTGGACCCATAGGGCAGGTTAGTCCCTGGTCTAGACCCATAGGGCTGGGCAGGTTGGAGCCTAGTCCTTCTAGTGCAGGTTTGGGGTGTGAGGTGGTTGTTTCTAGCCTGGATCTATTGCTCTCAGCTCAAACATTTTAGCTAGGTGAGCTAGCACGCTAATATGCTAGTATGCTAACATCCGTCACACAAAGGTTTGACTACTGGAGTGCTAGCATGTCATGTCTAACTGGTACCGGTTCAAATCTCAACCGACCATGATCTGGTACACTTTGTAAAAAAAAAAACCTGCGGTTCTTTTCTTCTCCTGGTTCAACCCTTATCGCCGTGCCTGTAGTCCTTAACTTTCACCCCTCACGCTTATCTCGCTGACGCCTCTCGCCGCCGTTTCCTGTCACCCTCTCTTCCTGCCTTTCAGTGTCCTGCTCCCCCCCTGACCTTTACGCCCACTTTGACCTGCGTGGCCTTGTGACTTGACTCCCATACCCTGTGTGCAATGTGCAAGTGTAGGACAAGAAGAAAATCTTGTCAGCAATTCCCCACCATATTTCCTGTCTTCAAAAGACAATACAGTTTATTTATTTTTTGTTCTTTTCTTTTCAGTTTTAGTTCTTATCTGTGGCTTATCTCGATCGATGAATGTTTTTTCACGCTTCGCTAACAACTCAAAATGAGTGTGAATAGACAGCGTGTGATGGAGAACGCAACAGGGGAATGAATGACTGAGAGACTCAATGAAAAGAGGACATGCATCTAGAGAGGGAGATGGAGAGAGAGAGAGAGAGAGAGAGAGAGAATTCCCCCCAGTGTCTCTCTTGTAGATGTTGATGCATGCTAATGAAAAGCAGCTAAGAAGCTAGCTAATGAGTCTGAGTAGAGGCACACTGCGACAGTGGAGGGACTCTGGAGGTCCCTGGAGTCTGAGACTAAACCCCCCACCCCCCTTCCTCACCCCCCTCACCCAGCAGAGGGAGTGGGGAAATGGGCCTCATGTTGAGAACTAACCTATTTTTCATTCCATTTTCTACTCAGGATAGAGTTGAGGCTTTTTTTCAGGGCCCGGGGACATAATTATAATTACAAAAGTGTTTCTTTTAAAACATTATTCCATATCGCGTTTGTTTTATATATGTTGTTTTAACATTACATATTTGGCACAAGTTTAATAATCAATCATCTTCATTGCTTAAAAACTTGAATAAATATAACATGTACAAATTAACATGGAAAAAGTAACAGATAATAAAATAAGTAATAAAAAGGAGATTTGGGAAGATCAAATTATTTCCCTATAGTGTTTGATATATGGCATAAGATCAATGCAATTTATTGCAATCTTTCCATAAATGTGCAAGGTGTGTGTGTGTGTGTGTGTATGTGTGCGTGCGTGCGTGCATGCATGCTTGAGTCCAAACGGTACCCCCTTAATAAGATGTATAAGGTTAAAGGACCAAAGGTCAATGTTGGTCATAATGGACTCATCAAAACGCCATAACATGAACCGTGTGTGTGTGTGTGTTCGTACGCGCACGCTATTTCTCCATCTATTTATTTTTCTTTCATTCAATTTATTTTCTTTCTTTTTTTTGGGTGTTTTGATCCTTTACCCCTTCTCTTTCCTTTCTCAAACAAGATTACTTTCTCTCCCCCTCGCTCTCCCCCTCTCTCTCTCTCTCTCTCCCCGCAGGGCTCTTCTTCTGTGGTGCCTGCGTGCTGTTTAAAACACTTAGAAATGATTTAGTGCCCTCCGAGGCCATTCCATTAGCCGCTCTCTGTATTTATCCTCTCCCCTGCTCTCAACCGATTGCCAGCATTCTTCTCCCTCTCCTCTCCCGTCTGTATTCTCTCTCTCCCCCATCTCTCTCTCTCTTCCACCATCTCTCTCTCTTCCCCCCATCTCTCTCTCCCCCCTCATCTCTCTCTCTCCCCCATGACATGCACGCGCCTGCTCAAAACGCTTTCACCCCAGTTTCGCTCATCCGACAACACCGTTACTATGGATACGTCCACCCCCCGTCTCTCCCATACAGGACGGACGCCTGATGGCCAACGACCAGCTGATAGGGGTGAACGGAGAGTCCCTGATCGGACTGTCCAACCACACCGCCATGGAGACACTGAGGCGCTCCATGTCCTCTGAGGGCAACGCCCGGGGCACCATACAGTTGGTGCTGCTCCGCACGGCTGGACAGGTACCACGGAGACACCAGGCCTCTCTCTCTCTCTGTTTCTGTCTCTCTCTCTGTCTGTCTGTCTGTTTCTGTCCCTCTCTGTCTCTCTCTCTGTCTCCCCTAATCCTAACTAGTCATGTATTTAACCACTAATGTCACCTACCCCTGCTGTAGTTGTGTGGTACAGCAAGGTTGCATCACCGCAATTAACTGGTAAGAATCCACCTCTTGGTAATAACGTCTAATCAATTGTCTCCCTTCTCAGTTCAACACTGCCAGCCCTGAAACAAACACAGCCTCTGTCTCCACAACCAACCTCCAGCCCAACCTCCAACTCAACCAGCCCAACCTCCCCAACCTCCAGCCCAACCAGCCCAACCTCCATCCCAACCTCCAACTCAACCAGCCCAACCTCCAGCCCAACCAGCCCAACCTCCATCCCAACCTCCAACTCAACCAGCCCAACCTTCAGCCGAACCTCCAACCCAACCTCCAACCCAAGCAACCCAACCTCCAAACTCCGATGTCCAACAACCAGGTACGGGATGGCGACCTCCTCCAGAGCAAGCAAAGCTCCCCCTCTTTCCTCCACAAAGGAGGTGCGACTCTGGGCGCCGGGAATGCCTCCGGCAGCGTTACACACCCTGCCACATAGGCCCCACACAAACCAGGTTTACCTACGCCTTAAGCCATGCGGACCGCCATAGAGTGGACTGCCATATTGGTGATCACCATATTGATGACCGCCATAGAGTAGACCGCCATATTGGTGATCACCATATTGTGACCGCCATATTGATAACCACCATAGAGTGGGCTGCCATATTGGTGATCACCATATTGATGACCGCCATAGAGTGGACCACCATATTGGTGATCACCATATTTTTGACCGTACGGCGAGCCACAGCCGAGCGGCAGGTAGTTGGCACGGGGAGGGAGGGCATGCACATGGTCGGCCCGGCGTCCAGCGCCGCAGTGGCAGCTACACTGACGGTATCCGGGCAATGGCCGGCCAGATGTACGGGGACCCCCGACCCCTTCCCCTCCCCCCCACAGCACGTCACGTGCACACTGTGACACAGATAGACAGGCACGCTGGTGCACGGATACAGTGCACGGTACGCTCATAATTACACGCGCAACCGAGCGCTGACCGGATTTCGCCACCTGAGTCTGGTGGGTTATGACCCGTGTGTGTGTGTGTGCGTGCGCGCCCATGTGCACATGCTGTTAAAATATGAAGAAATGTTGAGGTTGGATATGGGATTATATATTGACTTCTGGTGTATGTGCCACTTTACTCTCTATTTCCTCAAGCTACTGGCTATATTACCCACAATCCCTCTGAAATACTAAAGGCTTAACTGCTCAGTGTTTTCCCTTTTTCATCGTCTCTCAAAGTTGCGCTATTGGAAATAATGTTTTATCCTGCCTAATCCTATTGCAGTTTTTACCAAATTTAATTGAAGTACTTTGAAACTAAAACTATCCTGTCATGTGTAAAAAATAACCTTTTTAATTAGTTTTATTCTTTTAATTTAATATTCCCACTGTGCTTTAATATTTTTATATTCTGTGCTTTGGTATATTTCCTTCAAGTTTGTCCTGTGTGAAATAAAGCTCATCTTAAATCTGCTGCATGCAAACCTGTCCTAGTGTTTCTGTCTCTTGGGTTTTTACCGGCTGCTCTCTGTCTCATTTCCTGTCCTTGTTAATTAACCAGTATGTTAACCTCCTCTGCTCGAAACGTCTCTCCTCTATCCTCGTGTTGCACCTTGCTTTCAGTGTGCCAACAGCTAGCTAGCACCGCACACAGCCACGCAAGGCCAAAACGGACACCATTAAAGGTAGGCTGCTCCCACTGCATTGGATCAACTCTATATTTGCGACCCAGATTGAACCACAACTGGCTGTTGTGGAGGTGGCGGCAGTGCGAGCCACTCTTTACTGTTGCGTTTCAAATCTAACAATCACAAGGGGAAAATGATGTACAAGAAGTTTATATACTTTTAAGGGACAGAATTGTCCAGATACTTAAAATGTGTCTGCAACTCCAGATTTTTGAAGAACATACTGTATGGATTGTTTATTTGCGAAGATGGGACCTTTAAATTATCAGTGATTAGATTTTTGGACAGCTATGATTTATGGTGCTTTCTTTTAGGCCCCCAGAAATCTATAATTTTTGTTTTTTATTTGTTAAAAAGTTGTCAGTTGCTGGCATGGTTCATTTCAAATGATGTGGTTCAGTTAATCGACACAGTGTTGACTACTCTGCCACCAGCTATTTAATTGTCCACCAGAACACCAAACGAGAACTGACGTGAAGAGTGAGTCAGTATTCAGGAATGTGTCACGTTTCGGAGACTTGCGTTCTGACATTGCTGTTGGGAATATGTCACGACGTCAAAGAAAGCGTCTGCTTATTTTCCATCTTACTGGTTAAAAGCTACAACCTCAAACATTGTCACGTCAATGTGTGCATTCTGTGGCCAATATCACTGATTGTGGTACAATAATGATTGGTAGCTATAGGCAGTCCACTGCCATAAGCTGTCCAAATGCTCTAATCCATATGTGGCTGGAAAGTTTGAGCTTTCAAAACTAGAATGGCCAAAGTAGTACTAAGTAAGCCTTCAATAATAAAAAAACAGGATTACAATGGCATCATTAAACATACGTTGGTTGAAAAAGGGGAGGAGTCAAGGCAAGCTGGGGTCTTGACATTCACTCTTTATTTTCAAACAAATTAGTGACGAATGGGGTTTGACATTTGTATTGTGTCTGAGAACGAGAACCAGAAGGGCTATGAGTTTGACCACCTTTGCCACCTTCCTGTTACTGTATATGGCATGTCTGTGTTCTACAGTGTGCCTCACTTCAAATCAGAGAAGAATGTGTGTGTGGGCGATGGTATTACACATTTACTTCAGAATAACAGTGATGTAATTATACCAAAACCAATTCTCATAAATGAATATTAAAGCTATGTAGCAATGTATAGTGTGTATACTCTATTTGTACATAATTGGCTTTCACAAATACGTCAGTCAATACAACTTGCACATCAACAAACCTAAATCATAGATTCTAATGATTAGCTGCAGCTGTATTCACTGACAGCTGACCTTTTCAGATAACATGATATCTATATGTATCTATCAGTAGATATGGTTTAATATTCTAAATATGCTCATAGTGTGTAGGCTTGTGCCGTATTTCTGTTTGGAGCAAGCCGTCCAAATATATAAGTTAATAAATAGTTTTATATCAGGATGTATTATAAATCTAATGATTCCGATAAATAAAACGTCACAGTATTAATCAGGCTGTAACGTTGGAATCAGTTATTGAATTAACTGGTGTGCTGTTTGCTTTATTGGAAATACGCACACAATTCAGGTAAAAATGCCAGTGACCTAAAATACAATGAGTAGAAGTACAGAGTTAACTTCCTACCATGACAGTGTGTTGTTCCCCATAGCCCGCTTTTCCTCTACTGTGCTGTCTCGCACAGTAGGATGGGCAGCCCCCGTTGTTCAGCTGTTGTAGGGGGATTAAGAAACGTACCTGCCTGTCTCTATGGAGGCCTGGGACACGCCTGGAGATGGGAAGAGTTGTGCGTGCGTGTGTGTGTGTATGTGTGAGTTGACATGCATGCGTGTGTGTGTGTGTGTTAGTGAGGAAGTGCAATAGAACAGTCATCAAACGCAAGCTGTCGCACACACACACACACACACACACACACACACAGTACAAGTTGTGCAGCATGTGTAAGACAAATATATAATGTGCATCGTTGACACATGGCTTTGGCATGACGATTGTGTGCTTGCTGTCGCTAACGACGCTGCGGAGACTGCTTTAACATGGCGATAACACCCTTGCGTACCTTCATCTTTAATGTTTTTCTGCATGCATCTACGTACATTCGTATGTATGTCTACCTTTCCACTACTGTATGCACCATGCGTACTCATTAGTGTGTATGCGTGCAGAGTCTGTGCGTTTGTGTGCGTGCGTGTAGTCTTTCTGCATGTGTGTGTGTTTGTGACAGCTGTCGTTCAGTCTCTGACCAAAGAGGCCGTTTCATCCCAAAACTGCATCGTATCCCAGCATGTATCCTGTTCCTGCTTCAGTCTGGGGTCCTTTGTAGCTCTGGACGGTCGTCTGACAGCATGCCTGTCAGCACCTCTTAGAGTTATCATCGTTACTGTCTTTTCGGCTTCACAAGACCCATTTGTCAGCTTTGGCAGTTGGCCTGTTGAAAACTCACTGTTTTACAGCGAATCATGAACAAAATTGGTGTGTGTATTTATTTTTTCTTTTTTTTAAACAATGTCCTCTACAGCTGAAACAGATAACCGTTTAAGTACAATAGATACAGTAGTAGTGATGTTACTTGTCCGCCCGACTACTGCTCTCAGCTCAATGGTGGTAGAGCTAGATGATTGTAGCAATGCCGATTGGTTCAGCCCTGTCCAATGGTTTCAACATGAACGTCTGTTATCACGCCCAATGGCGCGTGGCCAGACCTTATTCACAAATGAAATATACTATTGTTAGACCAGGCTAAGTGACGCTATCACAGGTGCATTTGAGACGATCAGGCCAACTGTGATCACCTGTGTTCAACCAGAGGACCTAGGTGTATCTTTCATTCTGTCTTCTCCTCCGTCAGGCATTGCAGGAGCCGATGGCTCCCCCCTCCCGGGGCCCAGAGGGGCTCCCGCAGACTCGCTCTGGGGCCCTGGCCGCAGAGCACAAGGGCAGCAGTACCAACCGGACTCCACCCATGACGGAAAACGCTATTTACAGTAACCCAGCTAGCTGTGAGTATTTGGGAACCACACATGTACATCACATAAACACACACACATATTACACACACGCAAATCACATGCACATTACACACACACACATTCGTTAGCCCACATTTGCAGCTGCTGTGTGTGTACACGCGCACACACACACACACACAACACACACACCTTGGCACTGCACCTACTGGTAGAACACACGCACAACCAGAATATTTCCCCAATTGTATTGTACGTTTGTGCCTATAAGTGTTCACGTCTACACTACACGGTGTGTGTGTGTGTTTGTGCGTGTACATGCATGCTACCGTACAGATAGCCAAGGCCCCCATATTGTCAGCCGTGTGTTAATATAGAACCGCACAGTTATTCTGCTTTGTATTTTGTGCGAGCCATTTCCCAGCCCGTGTTGCTGGAGTGCTCTTTCTACCCAGTTCCATTCTCGTCTCTGCATATTTATGACAGCAAAGAGGGAAAGTCATTAGCTGTGTGTTTTCGACACGCTGCGTTCTCTTTTTCATGTGCCAAAGATCTGACCTTGGAATCATTACGCAGATGAAACGCTTAGAAGTGGGTTAGATTTGCATACGGGGCAGGCTATTGTGCCGTGTAACAAAACTGTTTTATATTCTTGCTTTAGCTTCGCTCCCCTGCGGGGGGGGGGGGGGGGGGGGGGGGGGGGGGG
>JAODUH010020448.1:0-25604 GCA_027564835.1 Typhlichthys subterraneus | reverse complement strand
CCTCTTCAGCAGAGCTACTGGTGGGGCGTCTGTGGTGGCTAGCACCCCACGCCTGGAGATCAGCCCTGTAGTGTGAGGCATGCCTGGGGGGGAGGGGCTTATTACAGTAGGTACAGTATTATTAGCTAGGGGGCTGGGGAGAGAGGGGGGTTATTAGCTAGAGTATTGTTAGCCACTGAGGTGGGGGGGGGTTTAGTTACAGTATTGTTATCCACGGGGATGGGGGCTTATATTGTAAGCCACGGGGGTGGGGGGAGGGGTGTTATTGTTACAGTAGTAATAATAACAGAGTATATCATTTAACGGAGCGGTTCCGACCGACGGCACTACCACATTAGATTTTTGGAGGGAGGGGGACGACTTTTCACCCTTTATGCAGACCCAGCGGTCCATGCATGTCAATGGGAAGGTACACGGATTTCACCATACTGTTGCCCATTATTTCTCTCTGGGGGTGATATTTGGTATTTTGAGTATATTACATTACATCCATTAAAGTACCTGCGATCAATATGAGCCCATAACTGCATTTCTGCAGCAAACAGTTTTGAGATAAATAAACTTTGTTTCAGGCCATGCATGGTAGATTTAGTTGTCTGTGCACTGCTATAAGTCAGCCTCCATAGCAAGATGCCATTGGTGACATGCCCAATTATTCAGCTACTGAGAAAGGCGCTTTTCATAACTCGCTTTGGTCAAAAGCTTCTGCTAGATGCCGTGAATGTAATTACATGTAATAAATGCAAGCGATGTCGCACAGTAAAATGTATAGTAAGCAACTGTAAGTTAATGCACAAAACATCTTGTCACGGTCCACTAGCTTAGCCGTCTCTGTGCGTGCTGAAACAATAACCTGGTGTTTCTACACAGCCCTGACTACGTAAATATAGGAGCACGAACAAAGTGGTGCAGACTGCATACAGCAACAATGTCGTAGCCTTCGCAATGTGTATCCAATGTGGGGAGGGGGGGGAGCTTCTGAGGGAGCACCTCTATGGCCTTGAAGGAAGGGATTTGTTTTGAGTTCAAGCTTTCTCTTGAAATCGATTGACTATGTATTTCCAGGGTGTCTACTGTATATACGTGCAGACTTATGAGGTGATGTACTGTATATGAGCAGATGGATTGAGGTGCGTTACCCTGAAGAGCGATGGCCTCTTTGACGGACAGCGGCACTCCCAGCAATGGCAGTCGATCCTCCAGGACCTCCTCCCCTCCCGTCTCCTCCTCAATCAGCTTGTCCACCTGGGCTGCTTCTTGCAGAGCAGGACCAAACCTGGTGGAGAAGCACCGATGAAGACACCATGTTCATCTGGTCTAAAGCCCCACATATGATAAAGATCAAGACACCATGTTCATCTGGTCTAAAGCCCCACATTTGACAAGAGGCACCGATCAAGACACAGTGTTCATCTGGTCTAAAGCCCCACATATGACAAGAGGCACCGATGAAGACACCATGTTTATCTGGTCTAAAGCCCCATGTACGACAAAGCTCAAGACACCGTGTTCAGAGCAGGACCAAGCCCGGTGGACAGGCACCAAGCTTGACAATAATTCGAGATTATTTTGTTAGAGATACGAGGCAATTTCAAACACGATGAAGACAGCCAGCTGAAAAGTCATGCCAAGTACGGTTCGTTTATTTATAAAGCACATTAATTAACAGACTAATGTATGCTGAACAATGTGCTGTACAAAATACAGTTACTGTACAAAGTAATGCAATTAACATCAGTACAGTGAAACACACAACAATTTAGGATAATTTAGACCAAGGCTATGTATGAATAAAGATCCCTTTTTAATTTAAATGTCTCGGTCGTGGGGGATGACCTTATGGATAGAGGGAGAGTATTCCACAGTCTCAGGGCCACAACAGAAAATGCACGATCACCCTTAAGTTTTCCTCCGAGACTGTACGGATAAGAGGAGCTGATAAGATGTTCTGAGCGGCCTGGTAGTGTTCTTCAGTCTAAAGAGAACTAAGATGAAGTCAGAGTGGGACTGTGGCGCTCCAGAGCATGTGTGTTAAGTACCTCTCACACAGCTCCCTATCTGATATTTACACAGTGGAACGTTATGTTGCCTCAAGTTCAAGACATAGGAGAGTTTCATTTTGGCCACAAGAGGGCAGTGGTCGCATACAAGCAGAATGGCAACATGAATTCTTAGCATTTCACGGCAATTGTAGGACATATTATTCAAGTATTACTTATAAGACTAAATCCACAGGGCAAAATTAATGTTTGGATATTATGTAGAACATTTCAAGAGTAAAGATGCATGGGCATGGTGGAGGTGGAATAACCTCGCAAGGTAATCTTCAGTTTTACTTCGCCTTGAGATGTGTCTACGCGCAGACACAGATAACGCATGTTAGGTTAACAGTGGACCAGGTTTAAATAAAACTTACATAAAGGACAAAGAAACATATAATCAATCACTGTCATGTTTGAGACGTAGGCCAAGCCCATAATGGCTTTCTGATACAGATAAACACACAATGGGATGAGCTTGTTACCTGTCCATTACCATGGCGTTAAGTAATGGGTTGACCTCCTGGATCCTGTCAATATAAGCCTGCACCACCTCCACGCTGCGGACCTATGCGACAAAGACCACATTTACACATAGGCTACGCTCTTAAGATAAGACTTAAGTGGGTGATAGTGGGCCTAAAAGGCTATAGTCAGTGTATTCAACGCTCTGATTGGTCAAAACAGACCACTGGAAAAATAGAGAAGTGTAAGCGCATACTTTGACTAACAGACTCGTGTTTCGATTACGCACCTCTCTCTGGCGAATCTTCCGGGCAATCTGCGTCGCTGAAAAGGTCAGTAACGGGTTGGTGGCGGGAGAAAGTTTACGTTTCTCTGGGCTCCGTAGGGAGAGGAGGCGAAACACACCGAAGAGAACCAAAACTAACCCCCGGAGCACACATACCCGCAGCCACCCCAGAAGACGCAGTGCCATAACTAACCAGCTCCTCTGTTGCTTCCCTAATTGCCTCGAATGAGTTTCGCTCATCTTACAGCTGCACGTCCAAGAATGACCAATGCCTTAAAATAGTTAAGCAATAGACTTTTGCAGGCAGTTCCCCAGACATGGATTATACACCTAGTCCAAGACTAACATTCAAAGAATATCTCCATTGAAAAAGGTAACAACATTTTTTAAGCATAAACATAATGCAGCCATTTATATCCTAATATGAACGCAGCACACACAAGTTTAGGCAGGTCAGAATGCTTATTATTATTTCCAGGACTATACCTATATGCCTGACCATCAAAACCCTTTTTGCAATATCGCGATAAATAAATAACTGATGTTCAAACACGTTTTTTTGTTAAATTAAGGCCAAGCAGGCTAATTGATCACGATTACGATCACGGTCTAGTTCGTCTGGTAAAACTTTACAAAAAACGTTAAAGGAAATATAAAAAATGATACAGTAACAGCGTATGACCACAAGATGGTATCATCTGTGTAGCTAGTATATTGCCACGGTCATTGCCGATGTAATGAAAGAAAAAAGTGCATGGCACATCGATGTGTGAATCTGAATCCACACCCCTTTCTTGAAATCAGCTTGCTGTTGGCTGTTTGAATGCATAGTGCGATATTCTGCTCTACCAGTATTATTAATACTAGTAAATAGTATAAAGCTAGCTGAATAGTAGGCTAACTTTGACATTTGAAATAAGCAAATAAATGACAATTGGGTCTCTATTTTTTCTGAACATGGGCGTAGATTTCGTTTGAACATTGGGGGGGACATGTCCTCCCTTAATGTTCTGCATTCTGCATTATGGGCGACCGCAGCATGTCTTTCATGTTAATATTGGGGCGGGTGGAAGCAATACACAAAAAAGACTAGCCTATTGACTTTTGTTACTGTCATAATGATTAACATGTCACACAACATCTTTATTGTACAGGACAGTAGCCTCTTGGC
Organism: Typhlichthys subterraneus; assembly: GCA_027564835.1. NCBI lineage: Eukaryota > Metazoa > Chordata > Actinopteri > Percopsiformes > Amblyopsidae > Typhlichthys > Typhlichthys subterraneus. The sequence continues at coordinate 21,643 of JAODUH010020448.1, read as the reverse complement.
CAATATTAGCTCATTTTGAGCTAGCATCAAATGTAGGCCCACTGTATTGTTAAAGATTAAACTTTTCTTTTGCTTTTAATTTAACAAAATCATATTCACAGAATAAATATGCAATCATTGCATTTATGAAAAGGCATAGAGAAGTGCTCAACTTGAGCTAGGCCTACATCTGGAGCAGGCTGAGGGGATCATTTCTCATTTCACACAAATATTTGAGAACAAAATATTGTGTCGCAGGAACACCGGTTTGGGATGATTTCAGTTATTATTTTTATGCATTTACAATTTAAGTATGGATGTAACTACAAGGACATTTAACCTCCCTCCTAACCCTGACTAAATTAATTCAAAATGCCACCACTATTACCACCAATAAACGACACACACACACACACACACACGCCTCATCTTTAATAGTATAATCGTGCAGACATATAACTAACTTATCACCTGAAGCAGAAAAAAACAGTTCTACAGTTCTTAGTCCGTAAAATGAAACTCGGCTTCGACAAAATAACACGGGCGTGTTGAGACAAGATGAGGGAATTTGTGGACGAAGATTATTGGCAGTGTTTACGTCCTGTATCAATTCAGGAGAAAGGCGCACACATTACAAAGATGTTGAATTACATGTAGACTCAGCTATCTTGGAGAAAGATTGTTGATTTTTAAACTCAAAGCAAAAACACCTCTCCCTTCAATGCCATAGAGGATAATCCCTCAGGACCCATTTCAGAGCCAGGGCTCTATAGAAACACCAGATTATTTTTTTCCCAGCGCACACACTCAGAATGGGCATCTACATCAGACCGTCGGGAGATACTCACTGAAGTTTACAAAAAGTGTATGATCTTACAATCGCTGACTCCACCTTTAAACTTGTATTTAAGAAATGCATGTCACGGGGTAAAGTCTGTCATCTAAATATGTTTGAATGCTTTTGTAGACACAGGCCTTCAGAGTAACACTATACCATGCACACTACATTCTCTCTCTCTCTCCCTCTCTCTCTCTCTCTCTCTCTCTCTCTCTCGCTCTCTCTCTTTCTCTTGTTTACACACATGCACACACGCACACACGCACTCATGCGCACATACACACGCATGCACACACACACAACACACAGACAGATACATAGACATACAAAACAATAGAGCTTAGCTTGGAGGGTTTTCGTATATTGATTTTCATTCTTTCTTTTGCTTGTCTTGTGTCAGCAATGCAACACCGGCTGTAGTAAAAAAAAAAAAGAAGAAGGAATTATTCTGACTTTCACAATAGAAGATGATCTGTTTCAACAAGATAGTCAATCAGTATCTTGATATTTTCATAAGATTCCTCAGGCACATATGTCTTCAACCACTAGTGAATTTCAGTTGAGAATATGTAGGTCTGTAAGTTTTAAAATATAATATAATAAATATAATATAATATAATATAATAAAACAATAAATGAAAATTAAAAATGTAATTTTATCACAGCTGTAGGTTACACGCATTGTATTTCGTATAACAAGATAATTGAAGAGAAAGCCGCACCTGGCTAAAGGAATGGTTATTTACTTTACTATTCCCTTTGGCTAGCTAGATAGCCACTTACGTTTTGATCCACTTTCCTGAATCTCTGTTGTGCCTTCGAGAGCAATATAGCGGGAGACATCTGTCTCCTGGGTCCAGCAGGAATGGATTGGAAGTGTGTGTGTGCGTGCGGCGTGCGTGCGTGCGTGTGTGTGTGTGCATATGGAGGATAAGATATAGGGTGTGTATTTTGCGTCCATGTGCAACGTGAGTCTGCCCTGCATGTGTAGCCCAGTGCAGTAAAACTAGTGATGTGACGGAAAGCTAAACAAACTTGGTGCAGCGAAAGAGAATGATACAGACCACTTACTGCACACTTGTTTTTGCCTCCCCCATGTACGTTGTCTGTGTAACCGGCAGGTAGCGTGTGCATGTGCGTGTGCGTGGTGCATGCACATACTGTATGCATGCCTTCCAACGTGCATGTGTTCAAACATCTGTAAATCGTGCAGCGCGTCATGATATTAAGACGTGGTCAGCCCCCCACCCCCCACCCCCCCCACCCCCTCCCTCTACCCATCCAGATATCCTCCGCCACCGAGGCTTTCATCACTTACTCAACCCCCTTCCCTCCTTGGGGGCCCGAGCATGCACGTGAAGCAGCTGGCGCGCTATGCACAAGCCAATTAGAGGCCCCCGATGGCCCCCCTGCCAGGGGAGGGGAGGAGAGGAGGGGTGGGGGGGGGGCAAACACGGTGACTGGCAGTGCTAAGCATCGTTTGCTCCCACAAAGGGTCCCTGATGAGGGTGCTGGTCAAGTGGGCCACACACAGGTGTCTCTGGACCCGGGTCCACGACTGTTGGGTTGTACTGTGCTCCCTGGAGCTGGTATACTGGGAGGATTCCACTGGGAGGCTGGCCGACAAGCTTAATCATGCCTGTGCAGTGCACCGTGTTCCACAACAGCCCGAGTCGGTATCACTGGAAAGCAGACGAAGTGTTTAGTTGCATGCGTGGCTTTGGTATAGCAGAATTACTATTGCAACAACACACCATCAGTGGGGTTAAACTAACCTGTCTCACAACATTCTAGCCCATCTCACGTTCAAACTGGATTAAAAATAATCCACCATTGTAGTTTAATATACCATCCGCACTCACAACCACGAAAAAAAAATTGCATGCAAGCTGTACTTCTGTTGAAAAACATATAGCGTAAACATGTTATTAAATGAATGTGTAAAAACATACATTAACACATGTTAATAAATATATTCATGAAACGAAATGAATATACATATATATAAAATGTAAATCATCGCATGGTCTTATGGGCAATATGGGGGGATCCCGACCACACTATACACTAATTAATCATGCTCTATGCTACAATACAGTTAATGCAGGTCTTCTCGGATTTTCATTTATGCACTTCACATTATACAATATTTAAATCACCAGCCAAGAACTAGCGATGCATAAGTTTAGATCAAATCCTATGTTAAACTATTTATCAAAGCAAGGTTGGTATTTTCTGTTAGAATCTTCACAAGAAACTCTATTGCTGGGTGTTGTTTTGACTCACTTCCTTTATCTAACTATTTCTATTGCAAAACATTTGTGTTACATGAGGAAATGCTGCGTCAAACGTTTTTCTTCCTTTTTTTAGATCAGTTTTTATTTTATATCAACATCCATCGCAGGCTGTTGTCGGCGCATGTTAGCAAGGCAGCAGATGTGTGCTATTGATTCCACTTTACATTTTAAGCGTGAAGAGCTGACACTCTCAAACCAGAACAAATCAGCACATTCGCCCAATTAGCTCTGCTTTCTAAATCAGCAATATTACAGTTAACCACAGAGTATAGGTCACGCATCAGTTATATAGCGCCATGACGACAATCATGTGTGTGTAACACATGGGGAACATGAATGTCTGTAGCATATATTTGATTGACATTGCTTTATTTAGCATCCTACAACAATGCGGGCAACATAGATAAATAGGGAGTATTAAAGATGGAGTCAGGGATACAGGAGAACGATTGCTGATATTTTAATAAAAAACAAAAAAATTTAAAAATTAAAAAAAAAAACACTCAGGCCCCTTTAATGCTGGGATAGTGACTGTGAGGAGATGATAACTGAATTTGACTTTAGCTTACATTCGCTGAGTCCACATTTAAGCCAGGCAGGTAGACAGAGAAGATGATGGATTGGGAAGGGGGGGGTGGAAGGGTATCGGTCAGTGGGGAGCCATGCCCATCACCCAGGAAACGAAGGAGAATCCGGCACGTATGCGTGGTAGGGGTCTTTAAATTGATCCATCGTCCCGCCTTGAGAACCGGGGTGCCGGGCTTGTGTCGGTGCTATTGATTGGTCTGCTGGCAACGGGACTCCAGGAACATCATTTCACTCTGCATGAGCAATGCTGCTCTCTTTAGGGACCCACGCTCAATAAAACATACCACCAATCCCACACACCCCCCCCCCCCAGATACCTTATTATGGGGAAGCAGCAGCATGTGCCTGGGGTATCCAGACCCAATATTCCCTCTGTGAATAGGGTCTGGCCACGCTCCATTGGGAAGTTAAAGGCAGTGGCGGTCATTCTTGCTAACTTCCAGCTCAAATCTAAACAGTAATGAAATGCATTATGAAGCTAAATGATTGGTTGATACGAGCGGTGTTCGCCACTTCATTGATGTTACTATATACCTCTACGCATGGCTGTGTAGAAGTATATGATTATTGAACATGCACATAGAAAGGTAAGCCACCGAAATGTGAAGAGATTTTTACAGTACACCTAAAGTATGGTACATCCTACAGGCCTACATCTACACCTAAAGTAGGGTAAACTGTAGCTTCAGAGTGAAGACTGAAGACGGATTGAGTTTCTTCTTCTTTTTTATTTTTATTTTTCTTCCTCTTATAAAATGCGGAAATAACCAGTGTGATGAAACCCACACAGTATCCAGAGTAAAAAAAAAAATCACAATAGAAGGTACATTCCTCCAAATAAATCCCTTGTGGTGGAAATCGGCATTACAAAAACATGGTTTTGTGTTGATACTCCAACAGCACACAGTGCATGTAGATAGAAAGGGTCCCCACCCCCATTCCCTCGCAGAATTCTTTCAAAGAGAAAATCACATGTGAGGGGAACAGCTTTAAAGGTTACACAGCCAGCTACCTTACCATTCTCTGTGCATGCTGAACATGTAATCCAGTATTTACACACAGCCCTGGCTCCGCAAATAGGAACACAAACAAAGTGGTGCAGACCCTTCGCAATGCGTTTCCAATGTGTGGGGCCATATACGGGCGGAGCACCGTATATGGCATTAAAGGGAGAGGTGTTCCTGTTTTGCTGGAGTTCAAATATCAACACGCTTTCTCCAGAAAGACTGACTACACCTTTAAGTGGCTCCATTCCACGCAGGCCGGATAATTAAGGTCTGTGAACTATTGTGCTGTCCCAAGCTGTAATGGGCTTCCTCCAGCTAGCTTTGGGCCGTGAAGGCAGCAGAGAGCGATTATGGAAAATGGCTGTCAGGAGGCCTGGTCCCCAGGAGGGGAAGGGTGGGGGGACCAGGTGCCAGGCCCTGGGTGACCTCCAATGGTCGCGAGAGGTCAACATAATTACCTGTATCTCTCTCTCTCTCTCTCTCTCTCTCTCTCTGTCTTCTGTCTCACACTCTCAATCATTTTCTCTCTCTCTCTCTCTCTCTCTCTCTCTCTCTCTCTCTCTCTCTCTGTCTCCCACTCTCAATCATTCTCTCTCTCTCACACACACACACACACACACACACGCACACACGGTCACACACAAAGACAAATGTGTCTTTTCAAATGTGTGTTTTGTTCTTCAAATAAATTCTGGTTTAAAGATAGTTTCAAGCACTTTTTTGTAAAGTTCACATTATTTCTCTTCGGAGTCCGTTCATGTTCTGTGCACGCTGGTAGAATAATCAGGTGTTTCTACATCCCTGGGTCTGTAAATGGGAACACAAATAAAGTGGTGCAGACATGACACTATCCCAGCTTTGGCAATACTGGTCCAATATGTGGGGTGGAGCCCTGTATGGCATTGAAAGTAGATGTGTTTTAGATTTGATTGAGTTCAAATATCAACAATGTTTCTCCAGTATCGCTGATTCCATCTTTTAGACTAGGCTATTTAATATTGACAGCAATAGGCACCAATGAGGATGGTGTGACTTTTATATTATCTGCCTAGCCGTTGTATTCTGGACAGACACCAGCTCTTGAATAATGCAGTGATCAAGGCAGACTGTCCTTCTGCCTGTCTGTCTGTCTGTGTGTTTGTGTCGTAAACTATTGACCTATAGGCTACAGAAATTTGAGTAGGGCGAAATCTGTTCACCGTGTTATAATTCACAGTATGTCGGTGTGGTGTGAGTTGGCGCTACGGTCAGCACACAATCTATCATATATTCACTTTAATAAACAGTCTGTGGTCGCGATCAGTCGTGAAAAATATTTACAGAGGCCCATATGGTGTAGGCCTATTTTTGTTGAGTTGCGCAATGTCTGCGGTCGCTCACAGAAGAAGCAGCAATAACAACACATCCGCACAGTAGCCTATTTGGCCTGCATGGATTAAGGTGGAAATAAATTGAAACGCTCCCCGCAGGTACGTTTTTGCGGTTGTGATCACGTGTGGACCCGCCCACCTTCGCGCCTCCAATAAAACACACCAAACTATCTGCTCTGCTTCCTCCATTCAGGCGAAGCCCTTGTCGAGCCCGTAGAAGACACACGGGGGTAAAACGAAACCGCCGGGGCCATGTCAAATAGTGCAGGATGGCGGACAAAGACTATTAATTAGTAAACTAAAGGTTTCGGTAACCGGACACAGCACCTGTTTTTCGTTCGGAACAGCGAGAGCACACAGACGGATCATTTATCGGCCAGGGCCAGGTAAGTCACATTCGCCCGAGCATGTGGACGGCTCGCCAATGCAGCAGTTGTGTGTCAGCGTTTTTCCCCTCTACCGTTCGCTGGCGCCATATCTGAATGAAATACCGGGCATTTGCTTATCAGGAGGTACTTGTGTGATAGACGAGCCGACTAACCCAGCTCAGTTTGACATTTATAATGTATGATCCCGCTGCGGAGCAATGACAAGATCCGCCACGATACACGAATCCTTGACGGAGCATCAAACGTGCAACGGTTCCCATGTTAGCCTATGCCACCTCCCGGGCTGATATAACGATTCATTGCCTATTTGGCAGTTATATAATGTGCATTTCCGAGTAACTAAGCTTAATTTGAATGCGATGTGTGCGAATTGGTCCGTATAAGAGAGCTGGAGTGTGTGAAGTGCATGCAAAAACCATTGCCGATTATATCGCGCTGCCTGCACAGCCGCTATCGCGACAGGCCAGATAACCCCGCAGAATAGCCGGTTGAGCAGAATAAACTCCATGTTAGATTTTACAACGGCATTTTCTGTTTTCCCACCCCCCTACCCCCATACCCTCCTCCTTTCTCTGTTTTGCCTGGCCACTACACAGGCTGCAACGACTGCACCGCGAGTCTCTGCGCACGGGAAACGGGGGCTTTCAATTGGTGGAGCTGGAGGGGAGCCCGTGGCGGAGGAAACCGAGCGGCCGCTGCCAAGACGGCAGCAAGCCTGCGCAGTTAGAAGCGAGGCGGAGCACAAGCGGACTACACGTCTAAGCGACTGGACCGCCGTCGCGCTGAGTCTTGCGGATGCAGCAAGAGTAGCTGCGTAGCTTCTCAGAAATACACTATAGCGGGACTTTTGACGGAAGCACTCTTGGGCCTAACCAGGGTTGCAGCATAACTAAAGACTTTTGTATCTATCTTGGTAGTTTGTTATCTCCCCCCCCCCCCCCCAAAGCCCCTGCGCTGAGGCCAGCGGACGTGGGAAATGTAAACAGTAGGAGTCAAGATGGATTTTAAACTGCGCACACGTGTTATCCCTCCTGCTCCTCCTCCTCCTCTCGGCTTGACCGAGATGGAGAGGGTCGAGCCGGGCCATGATGAAGCGGACCAGGCCATCCACAGCGTCCACGGACCCAATCGAATCCGACCGTCTTCATACCGGGCGCTGCGGAGCGCCGTTTCAAGCCTGGCCCGCATAGATGACTTTACCTGCGAGAAGATTGGCTCTGGGTTCTTCTCAGAGGTGTTTAAGGTAAATGTGTGTGTGTGTTGCAAAGTGCAGGAGGGCTAGTTGGTCTTGTACATTAGGCTGTGTGTAAATTAAGTTACAAGTGCCTTTTTGTTTGTTTAGGTCTAAAGATGCACAAAAGCTGTAGGTGTTATTATCTAAGCCAGCAGTGTTTACATCCTGAAGTTTCAGTATTTATTTTGCCTGTGTGCATTTGATTAAATCTGCTCCAGTTTTGTTGTGTTTACTTCACAGCAACACAGTTTGTAACTTCTTCAAAAACACTCTTGACTCATCCTAGCTGTCCTTCTTAGGAAACAATTTTTATTTTTTTTATTGTACAAACCGTCAACTGACAGTGAGCAGGGCAGGGAGGGTGCGAGTGACTAACTGTGGTGGCACTAATTTGTAAATGTACACTTCATCTGGGACAGGTCTTAATGGTATTATCCTGTTCACACTCTCCTGACCTGCATACAGAGCGGCGGGGCACGGTGCTTTGCTGCGTAACCGATAGGGTCAGGACAGGTAGCTCCGACACAGGTGCTGGTAACCCTACACCAGACTACTGGTCTGCTCGGCTGGAGGCTTTCAGCCTTTTGAAATGCATCAACAGACATCCGTAGACAACCCCCGAGTAGGCTTTGGCCTCAGTGGTTACATTGAACCTCCGTGTCAATACAGGAGATCACAGAGTGAAAAGGGAGGAAATTGATTCCCCACGTTTTATTTTAGTTTTTTATTATTATTATTATTATTATTATTATGTGGATGTGAAGGATTTTGGGAGTTGTGCAAATGGGGCCCGATGGTGTTTCTTCTCAGCACGTGTCAGAGCATTGTTTCAGTAGGATAACTTGACTCCTGGCGTTATTGGGGAGTTTTTGGCATGGCCCTGACTCGTATCTGTGCGCACTTGAATGGGGGTCAAAGGTCAAGGGCTCTGTTCATAAATCACAGAACAAACGTGTATAGCGTGTGCTGTGTTAGACAGTTGGGTGCTGGGTACGTCAGACTGAAGTAATACTCCTGATACTCTTTTATGCTTTTTGTAAAAATTGTGCAGTAATGTTCTCTTTATGCCAACGTGGAGTTGTTGTACCATTAAACAAGTTAAAGCACAAACAAATGCATCACATATCGGTATATTAAGTGATTATGGATCCTACAGAGGTGAATAAACTCCCAGTTCTGTCAAATCCATTTGGGTTTATTCTGGGTAGGTCCATCACAATAAGTATATCTGCTTATATGGCCTCATGACCTTACATGACCTCAAGCCTTTCAGATCAATAATATTACCTGTTTACATGAGTGTTGCTGACATAACGTTAGCCATGTTGTGCTGTTTCTGTGCTCTCGTCTGCCAGGTCCCAGGCAATGGCACGCACGCACACACACACACAGGTCAGACAGCGACAGGTGAAAAGGTGTTCCTCTGGGTTTTAATAAATGTTCATCTAAATTATTTCTGGGACAATGTATCGTCCAACAAAAATTAGCTATTGTGACAGCAGGCCTAATTCTGTGGTTAGTGAGAGTTAAACATTAGGCACTACGCAATTAAGAGCTGGATGTATGAGACTTGAGTCGACATGCAATACCCCAAAATACCACATTTATAAATTCTTTAAACATTTAAGTATTTAATTGAAATTTTTATTATCACTTTTTAAAATTGTTTTTATGTATATGAGAACATTGTTCTCTTTCCCGTACCGGGCCCTCTGGGTCACATTGTTGTGGCCTGACGCCACTCTTAGCGAATGGACCGGACGACGAAGGGAATGGTGCAAGAATCTATTAAAAACCTCCAGGCCATGATTCAGCCTTGCTATGCCACTCCCTTTGCCCTTTTGAATGGGCAATGAGCATGCAAATGCCTCTTAACTGCTGCCCTGTTAAGATGCTGCTGCTAACGTTTTAATCAGGACGCCCTTTGATAACGATATATGTATCAATATATATGCAAATTGTTAACCACAGCACCAACCTTTTTTATAAAGTAAGTTTTATAGTTCACTGGCCACAGCAGAAGGCAAACCCTTCATGCCACAAGTATCTTCTTAGCTGATTGGTTGCCTGCACATTGCTGTAGGGGTTCTTAGAATTGACTGTTCCTCACAGATGTACACAACCTTTTGTCTGGAAGACATGTTCTCATTGTTGTAGCTCCGCTTAAAAAAAGGAAAGTGTGGTGCCCAACTGTTTTATAATACTGCTTCCTGCCACTCCTCCAATGTCAATTTGCACTTTTCTTGCCAGATGCTAATTTATCTTGCAGGTATGCTATTGTGCGATCTCTGAGGTAGTGCAGGGGCAAAAGGAGGACCATTGTGAAGACAGGCCCTTTAGCTGCTATATTTTATTTCCTCTTTTCTGTTCTTGTGTATACAAGTCCCGCAGGTGTGTGTGTGTGTGTGGGCAGCTCAGGTCTTCATGTGCAAGGTTCTTACTGTTTCTCCTCTGATCCTGATATCCTCTGCCCCCCCTGATTGATAGAAATAGGCTGCATAGAGTTGGGGAGGGGGGGCGCAAACGAGCAGTAGAGGTGTTTGAATATGATCTTTGTCTGTTGGTATTGTTAGCTTGTTCCTTGAGCTGACTCAATAGGTTGGTAAACGGCTAGCATGTTAAGCACACCACATATTGAGATATTACATTTGGCCATTTGGCAAATCCTAATATCAACAACGTCTTAAATTGTATAACAATCAACTACAGTGTAGGTTCCTTTTGTTTACTGTCTTTGCCGTGTGTATAAAAATATTGAGATGATGCGCTGAAATGTTTGTGGCAATTTTCATTACATTAATGTAGCACTGCGTTTTGTCAGCAAGTCCACAATATTTGAACTGGAATTTAGTTTTAACTGGATCAAAATCAAACCTTACCACATTTTAAATGCATGCAAGCTGTCATTGCAACATGGTGTGGGCCCAACCGTACATTATTCAGTCTTACTGGGCTTGGAAACGTATGCATTGTTATGGCTGGACGGGTCTCTGGACTGGAGCTCGAATTATCACTGCCTGCATCGTTTGTGTAACGGAGGGAGAACAGTTCTCGATCTTGAACCCACCCCAGCCCTGTACAGATGGCAGCTAACAGTATGTTGTTTAGCAAGCTTTACCTACTGTTTCATCTTACCCTCGTGGACCACCCTGACGCTTGACGCTATTTTCAGTTCTTCGTCTTGGATGCTTCAATGTATTATGAAGAAAACTGCTCCCCCCCAAAAAAAACCCCATCTTAAATAGTCTGAGTCACATAGTGAGACATTCACCATAGTAAACATGAAATGATCTCTGTAATTATGCTGCAAGCTGTTATTACACCAATTAGAGCCTACTGTAGTGTAGGCGAAGGCTGGACTGTGTGCTGCGGCGTATTGCCATGCAAGGTGGCAGTCTGTCGAACGGGAGCAATTAGTTGAAGAGAGCTACAGAGGAGTCTTTTGTGCCTGTCGAATAGTGGAGAGGTGTTCTGTCAGCTGCCGGTGACAAGAGTTGGCGGCAAGGCAGGCCGTTGTCAGGTACTGAACGGCTCTTGAGGCCATGTTTACATTAACGCAAAGATGATGTGCGCGTCATCATTCCCCGATCGCGGCATCTCTTCGTCGGCTGCCAACAGACGAGATGTCGATTAAAATATCTGCACCTCAATGTGACTTTGACTGAAGTCGTTCTTAAGCTCTTAAAGTAAAACTTTGTTTTGGTGATGTATGTGAAGATAACGTCAAGCCTCCAAGTGGGTGTGCCTATGTGTTCTTATCTTGTTCTCTTAATAAATAAAACAACGCAGTGTGATGACAGTGTGCTAAGGAATATGAAAAGTTTGTCAAAACATTCCATTCTGCTGTAAATTGTTTTTGCTGAAGTGATTTCAACCCCCCCACCCCCCCCCACCCAAAAAAAAAAAGCTAGAGGTATTGTCTCTGAAGGTAACATTCATTGGCTAGTTTTAACAAGGAATCTAGTAGGGGCTGCCCAATCCCTGTTCTACATGCAGGGACTGGTTCCGTGTGTGCGTGGGGGCATGGCTCTAGGATGGAAAATGAAACTGGCCACAAAGGAAGAACGACGTCGTGCCAATCCTCTTGTGTTTCCTGCACACACAAGCGTGCGACAGCTGTTACCCGTACGCTTGTGATCAGGCCATGTAGCTGCACGTTTGACTTGTTTACTTTCATCCAGCAGGAGAAGGAACATGGTAGAATAGCACTTTAGTTACATCAATGCATCTCCTTACCAACACAATATGATCCTATACAAGTTAACATTTACATTAGATGCAACGTTAGTACCACGTCTGTATAGTGTGGGCTTTACGATGTCACTGCCTGTTTGTTCAGTGTGTTTGTGCCCACGTGATGTTAAAGCTTTAAGAGCTTTTAATCCTGGTCCGGGGAGGGGTTTCCCTTAAAACACCCCCCCCCCACCCCCCCAGTTTAAAGCTGTGGGAAGAGTCAGTTTGAATGCTTTCACAGCTAGTGGGGAAGGGGGGTACGGAGTAAGTCTCCATATTGGTCTTGCAAGTTCTAACCTGCCACTGCAGCTACCTCACTGCTCTGGGGGGGTGAATACCCTTCTGAAAGTGGGGGGGGCGCGAGACACAGCGGAGTGGGTCACGATGATTTTCATAAATTACGTAGTACAGTTTATACATTACTTTATGTATGCTACTAGCATGTATAGAAATGCTATCAACTGTTATGGTTGTTAAGCATGTACCTCCTCTGGGGATAACAGGGGGTTGTGACTGTCTGGCACTTATGTCGGGGGTCATGAGCTGAAAAGGGTCGGGGAACCCCTCGTTTATGTTGGAGGGAGAAGGGGAGGGGGAACTCCAGGGAGACTCGGGACAGCACGACCTGGCGGGAGTCGAACTTGGGTCCGCTGTGAGCATGCCGGCCGTATTTATTGCTTGCTTCATTGCCTGTCAGCGTTGTCTCACCTTTTGCCAACGCTTGATAGCGCAGTGGTTCTTAAGATGTATTTGCATGTGCCCCCCACCCCCTGCTTTAATAATCATAGTTGTATAAGCATTAAACGGTGACTTGTCTGTATACATTTATAGAAAACATTTGTCGTCATAAAAATGTGGTGTAAATGCTGTAATTATTTATGCATAAATTACATCTGTAATAAACACGCAGTATTTACTGTAACTAGGCCTACCGTAGATTCTGAGCCGAGCCGAGAAGGTGGCCTGGGTTTGAGTGCTGTGCGGTGGGCGGGGTTTGGCCTTTGTCCCAAGATGTTGTGCAACGACGTGTCCCAGTTTGCTGCATATCAATCAGCAGCCTGGTCTAGACACAGCGATCAGGCTTTGGCGCGGAGGAGCTGGCTAGCTAGGTGGCATCGCACGCTTGAAGGGCTTGGCCGACTGTAACACGAGGCCACATGGTGTGTTTTGTCATTGAACAGAAATTACTATATTGAATGTGTCAAACAATGACTGAACCATTAGGAGAAATGTACTAATTGCGTTTAAGTCGACATTTATATATAATGTTGTCACATTATGGCCCTTCCCTAAGCCGTACACCTATGAAAACAATGTGTGTTTGCACACCATGGAAGTGGTGAATGACAAATGGAAGTGCCTGAAACAAAAGTGCCTTCAGGCGGCACTTTTGTTTATCCCTCCCACCTAACTGCCAACCACTGAGTTTCGAGTCGGCCCCATGCATGTCTCTAACACATCCACGTCAGGTTTATTTGAAGATGATTTATCGGGTTTACGTGAAGCCAGGAGAATCGAGGACGCTGGCCTTTCTGTGCAGTGAAAACTGTCCAGCGGCGACTGCAGTGTTAGGCATTGTGTGCCCAACACTGCAGTCGCTCTCACGTAAAGGCACCAAAAAACGACTTTTTTTTTTGTCTGAAACTTGCATTTGTGTGGTTTTGTTTCAGTCGCACGCCACCTGTCATACCATTATACGCGCATAATGTAAACTTATGCATGCATTTGTTTCTTGTTTAATTTTTAACAATCCCTCTATTTGTCCTTTTCAACGCCCCCTGTTGCCAACGAGAGGTATTGCGTGCACATCAGGGTGGGTCGGGTCAAAACGAGGCAAAGCAGCGTTGCGACCAAGTAAGAAAATATCTACTGAATCTTTGCGTGCAATCGGGGAACTCTCTGAGCCTCGCTCTCTCAAGCACACACACACGATGCACGGAGCAGAGTGGATCCTCTCATGCCCTGGCTGTCAATGGACTAATCTGCATTAGCCATACGAACTCTAAAGTTGGTTAGGCCTGCGTAAACATTGTTCATGTAAGCGTGCGTGCTACTGTCTGGGCTATGCAATCATGTGTTATGCTAGCGTAGCCTATTGCTAACAGACGAACTAAAGCGTGTAGTTTGCGGGTCTGGTTCGGGTGGTTGAACACATTTTTGCGGGTCGAGTGGCGTGGGTTGTAAAGAAGGGGAAAAAGAAATAAAGCACCCACTAGTGAGAGATGAGACTGAGGGGTGACCGTGACCTTTCCCTCGCTGGCAGCAGCTCTTTACAAGACGGACTGTTTGAGGGAGAGCTATAGGTCGCCCAGCACTCTGTGTGTGCGTCTGTCTGTCTGTCTGTCTCACTCACAATGTAGAGTTATCTGTGTAGGTGTTCAAAATCAGCATTCCAACCTGTGACTGTTGGGTGGAAACGCCCAGTAGAATCAACACACACTCGCACCCACCCACCACACACACACACTGCCTGGCACATTTGGCGATAACAGAAACACAGGGAGCGAACGTGGCTCCGGTGTGCAAGTCGTGGTACGTGGGCGGCCGTGCACGCACACACGCGCGCGCGCCACCTCAGAATCAAGTCAGTCTGACTTGAGCCCTGGCTGAGTTAGCGCAGGTGTCTGGGGGGAGGTGCGCTTGTTTTGTTGGCGGTGAGCTACAGCCGGAGGGGGACGGGTCAACACCTGCAGTACTGCCTGGCTCTGCTGCCTCAGCAGATGGCTCCTGTCCCTACCGTGGGTGGGGGGGGCCACGTACACTTACGCACACACAGTGAGTGAGAGTCCACACTGTATTTCAACTGACAGGTTAAATGCCCTGTAATGCAGCTGGAGGTGTGTGTGGGTTGGTAAGTGTGACAATGTGCTGAGCAGTACATCTTCTCTTGCTGTGAATCTGTGGGACTTGGTGTAGATTGCAGTAACACACATTATGCATCTGCAAATTGTGCGCTTGGGGAGGGGGGTCGACAGGCAGAGATGAAGGGAACTGTCTTCCTGTAGTGGGGTAGTGTGATGGTCTCACACACACCCACCTGTAAGGGCCGGTGCATAGCCTACGTAGCTCGATGCGTGGACTTTGAAGCGGCCCTAACAGACGTGTGCGATGTGACTGTGCAACACACAATCTGCACCTCACCCTGTTCTCTAATGGGCTTTGGGGGATTTCCCATCAGCCCCTCATCCACTCAGAGCCAGGCCATTGTCACACTGACGTGTGTGTGTGTGTGTGTGTGTGTGTGTGTCTCCTCCCTCCTCTTCATGAAGTTAGAACCACTTTGAGGGGAAACCTGCGGTTCAAAATGTAGCCAGCGTGACCTAGTGTTGGGTAACCATGGGTACCAGACCTAGCCGTTGCCATGGCAGCAACAGGCTGACATATGGCCGCTCTGTAGGCCTTTTTTTTTGGTCAAATCATTGCCGGCTTCCCAGCACAATCTTATTATGAGGTTTAGCATCGCGTCTGTGCATACGCTCCAGTCTCTATATATCGTATGTAGCTGTGAGCTAATGGCTTTCATTAATGTGTCCGCTGTTTAGTCTCTATGGCTCCTATTGACAGGCACGTTTGTGCACTGCCGGTACAGACGTGAACCATGGGAAATGTAGTGTGCCATTAATAATAAATGTACAGTGCATGTCTAATAATCCTCTAGAATCCCTTCATTCAAACAGCTTGCTGTAACAACCTGTGTGTGTGTGTGTGTGCGCAGGTGCAGCACCGTGTGTCTGGTCAGGTGATGGCTCTGAAGATGAACACCATGGCCAGCAACAAAGCCAACATGCTCAGGGAGGTGCAGCTCATGAACCGACTCTCCCACCCCAACATACTCAGGTGGGGAGTGCTTATTGGACCTGTTTTTAAAGGTGCAACTCATTGCTTCAGAAACCAGAACAGGGCTGATTTGCTAGAGCGTGCAATCGGTTTCCAAAGACGCTGAAGTGATTGTTTTGGGCTCCGTGGGGCACTGTAGCACGATTTGAGTAGTGTCCCTGTTTACAAACAAGCATGGTTTACATCGCAAATGCTAGTTTCCTTTTCATACCGGGCATAACCTCATCATGATAACAAAGTTTGTTTATATCCGGTCCATATGAGGAGTCTTGGCTTGTACACAAGGAAATATTTAATTCCCATGGTGTGTGGTGGGTGGTGTTGTGGGAACTAGTCTGACTCCAGTTTCTCTGTTACTGGTTTGGGCTGCACGATGTGGCCTAAAATCAAAATAAGTTGAACATTGTACCTCCGAGAACGATTAATGAATGATTATTTTGCCTTGTTTTTTTTGCTTTTGGTTTTATTATTTTCTTTTGTTTTTTTTATTTTATTTTATTTAAAAACCTGGGAAAATGTACGTCTGTTAGAGGTTCTGAATTTCGAGTTTTTATACTTTTCGATAATCATAATATTTCTGTTGTCTTCTTCTCTTGCTAATGGGTTGTGTGCTCTCCTCCAGGTGTGTGTGCGTGAGAACTAGGCTCCTGTTGTCTTCTTCTAATGCTAATGGGTTGTGTGCTCTCCTCCAGGTGTGTGTGTGAGAACTAGGCTCCTGTTGTCTTCTTCTCTTGCTAATGGGTTGTGTGCTCTCCTCCAGGTGTGTGTGTGAGAACTAGGCTCCTGTTGTCTTCGTCTCTTGTTAATTGGTTGTGTGCTCTCCTCCAGGTGTGTGTGTGTGTGTGTGTGTGAGAACTAGGCTCCTGTTGTCTTCGTCTCTTGTTAATGGGTTGTGTGCTCTCCTCCAGGTGTGTGTGTGTGTGTGTGTGTGAGAACTAAGGTCCTGTTGTCTTCGTCTCTTGCTAATCGGTTGTGTGCTCTCCCCCAGGTTCATTGGCGTGTGTGTGCATGAGGGCCAGCTCCACGCTCTCACAGAGGTGAGTCTGCGGTACTGCAGCATTGAAGCACTGCGGGAGCTGGGGAAGCCTCACAGGGCGGTGTCTCCTCCAGGGAAAGAACGTGTGCATGTCCACTTTAACCAAAGATCTTGGAATGGATAGAAAGATGGAGCAATGTGTTTCAATGGAACGCTTTTGGTCTCTTGAGTGGGTGTGTCACCAGTGGCATGTTGCCGTGGCAGCACCCAGGCAGATGCCTCTGCCACGCATGGCCTCAAAAGGTCAATTTAGCTCCAAACTGTTTGCTGCAGAAATACTGAGAAACCTCTGATTTATGCAGTCATTGTTATTGCACTCAGACTATGTGGTCATTGTTATTGCACTCGGACTACAAGTGTAAAAGTCGTTTTAGTTCAACTGATGTACAGCAGTTCTTGATATTATACTTGTTGTGGTTACTGGTATCTGACTACCTAGACACACAGGTTTGTGACGTGTTGGTGGTTGGTCTACTGTCACTGATATTACAATCACTGTTATGTAACTGTAGTTGCCTTGACAGTGAACATTAGACCCAAAATCGCTACATAAGAAATTATTGTTGCTTGACAAATAATTGTGGAGATTTAAATGACTGGATATATTGTCAAATTAAAAAAACACACTAGTCAGGATATCAAAATAAACTGAGTCAGATATTGTTGCTTGGCAGGCCAGTTTGACCTGTTGCCGACTTCTGTGTTGGAGATTAACTGTACAGTATAGCATCACATTACGTGACTGAGGAAAGTGGCCACTCTGCAGCCATCTTGGTGACACCTCCGGGCAGTTATTAAGACAAAATGAATGTGTATCTAAATGAATAGGGAGAGAGCCATAACTGCACTTATACAAACTACGTGTATAAAATCAATAGTAAAATCAGATTTTTAAAAACTACTTAAAATGTCACCTTTCCCCAAAATAAGGTTTTTAAAGCAGTTTGTCCCTCACAGGATGGTATGTCTACAAGCATGTCCAACTGTCAGCTTGCGTCAGTGCAACAATAAGATGGCTGGCCACCATATTTGCCGTTAGGGACTTCTCCCATAGAGTTCCATTCAGTGTTCTCGAAGTGGCCTCTTCTCTATACGGTCTCTAGCTGAGTTAACGCGTGTTAACTCGTAATCGTATGTCTCCAAGCTAACGTGTCAACTCATCGTCGCGTCACTTATCTCCGAGCTAACATGTTGACTCATAGTCGCATCACGTGTCCCCAAGCTAATGCGCCGCATGTCTTCAAGTTAATGTCTTAAATTTGTCGACGTATCATGGGTCTCCAGGGTAACGCGTTGCGGGTCTCCGCTGTAACACGTGTCATCTCCGTCCCGCAGTACATCAACGGCGGAAACCTGGAGCAGCTACTGGAGAGCGACACTTACCTCTCCTGGGGCGTGCGGATGGGCCTGGCGCTGGACGTGGCCCGCGGCCTGCAGTACCTGCACAGCAAGGGCATATTCCACCGGGACCTCACCTCCAAGGTGACAGCGCTAGCCCTGCTCCATCCATGTGCATCACGCTCCCTGGGGACAGGAGAGAGTTGGAGGGGTGGCCCACTAATGTGTGTTAGATGTATGGCACTCACATTAGTTGAGTTGCATGCAACACAACTGTTGGATGTATGACACTCAAATTAGTTGAGTTGTATGCAACACAACTGTTAGATTTGCCCAACTCACATTAGTTGAGTTGTATGTGAGACACATTCGTTGTGTCGCATACAGCCGCTGTACAGCAGTGTTTAAGGGGGATAACTTGAACAGTCGTGCAAGCTCATGCAAAGGAGCATGGGAAGGGGAACACGGGAAGAGTGCACATGTCTTGCGTTCACTCACACACATGAATGTACTTTGTACAACATTTAGCAGATTATTTTGTCCAAATCGACAGAGTACATTTGTCGGGGCCATAGACCATTTAACACGGTTTAGCTCTTATACCCAAGCTAACGGTGTGCAGTCTGAAAAGCCCTTTTGTGTTAGTCTGCGTAAGTGCTCAAATGAAAGTATCCTGTGCATTCTTGAGCGCCTCACTTTCATTTCACACTCTGGACGCAGTGTGTGCCGGTTCACGTGCACGACGCCCGTGTCTGCTATGTACTGCAATAAACCCGTCTTGCTTTGCAGAACTGCCTGGTGCGCTGGGAGAACGGCATGTGCGCTGCAGTCGTCGGGGACTTTGGCCTGGCGGAGAAGATTCCGGAGTACAGGTCAGTCTGAGCGCATGTTGCCCTCGGTGACTGTGACGTTGACGCACACTGATAAGGATGTGAAGCAAGGTGACTATTGGACTCTGGTAGCGCTGGTGTTTTAGGGTGTGCTGCTTTTGTCTTGCTCCCCGCGTACTTCCACTATTATGTCGCTCTGTGCCAAAATGGCGCCCTCCTATCTCTGACCCTCTCTAGACACTCGGGCTAGATTTAATCGCACACAAAACGGGGTCTATTGGTCACATTAAAGCATAGCCTGGTTTTTTTTCTTCCAAGCTAGGCAGACGCACACTCTCACTCACAATTACCCCCCCACCCCCCACCCCCCTTCCCTCCTGGTCAGTCACCCTGGAACCCTTAAGAGCCCCAGATTCAAAGGAGTAGGAATAATGAGGGCGCACGGACATCTGTTAATCATCCGCTGCATCCGCTATCAATATTTAATGTGACGAGTCGTGATGCGCTGTGGGGCAGAGACACTGGTACGCTGTTTTTATATCGCTGGCATTTACCATGGTAGGGTGCCATTAATTCACCTCTGCTGCCTTTGCTGGCTGTAAATGACCCGGCTAGATTCACAT
Organism: Typhlichthys subterraneus; assembly: GCA_027564835.1. Taxonomy (NCBI): domain Eukaryota; kingdom Metazoa; phylum Chordata; class Actinopteri; order Percopsiformes; family Amblyopsidae; genus Typhlichthys; species Typhlichthys subterraneus. The sequence continues at coordinate 2,044 of JAODUH010020448.1, read as the reverse complement.
AAACAACATTCTGTCTGTGGCTTTAAGCCTGGCCCCTCCCATCATGCTATGATGGGAGGGGGGAGGGGAGTGGGTGTAATTATCTGGAGCAGTGGAGTCTGTCTTATAAAAAAAAAAGCTTTTCTCAAGTTAGATATTATAAAATAATTTAAATTGTTTGTATTATAAAATAATTTAAATCTTTAGTTTATTATCTTTATTTGATCATCGTACAGCAACAGATTGCAGTGTTTTATGCCGGTGGCTTGTTTTGAGTGTCATTTTGTTCCAACCAATCGGTTAAAATCTCTTCCTGTATGTAGTTTAACATCTACTCCTCTATTGGCTGGTCGTAAATGAAAGCCTGCCTGCCATTGGTGCGCTACACCAAGGGCTTACTTGTACCTGCAGATGAGATCCCTCCCTGATCAAGCGCTCACTCTTGGCAAAAATGCCAAGAAAAATCCAACTTGAACCATGACAGACGCACCCCACCTATCTTGTTAGGAAATGTGTCTGCTCTTATTTAGTAAACACTCTACTGTCTCAGAGGAGACAGCTGTTTGTGTAACCTGGCCTGCTCTGTGTGTGCGTCTGTGAATCTATTCAAATTCCTTTTTAGAATAAAACAGTTGAACTGAATCGTTAAGTAAATTATGTATCTTAAAGGCATAGCAAGCGATTACAAACTAATGGAATGTGCCAAATATTTACTTGCGGTTGCGCAATCTTACCTTTTTGGTGCATGCCCTGGCGCTGTAAATGGGGGAACAAAGTGGTGCAGGCCGCACACGGCAATAATATCCCAGCCTTCGCAATGTGTTTCCGATGTGTGGGGCGGAGCTTCTGAGAGAGAACCGTATGGCATTTAAGTGAGAGGGGTTTCTGGAGTTCAAATATAAACGCACTTCCTCCAGAATGACTGACTGTACCTTTAATATTTTTGCTATGTGCAGGGGAAGATGGTGTCATGTCGTCAGCTGTGAGTGCTTGTGTTGGACTGCTACCCCTGTACTTGTGGCATTGAGGGGGGATTTGTCTGGGGGGGTTAGGAAAGAGGTCCAAATAAGGTCAAACTATTCTAGTTGTCTCCGTCCCGATCACGCCGTCTTCTACGCAACTTTTCCCCTCAGTCCTTTAAATGTACTGTTTGTTTTTAACCTTAGACCTCGTGCATCTGTCACGTTCGGTGGGTTTCCTGTTGACTCTCCAGGTTTAGTCCTTTTGGCTGCGTTTTCTAAACTAGTGTGCCACTTGGGTTTCCTTCATGCATTTTGCTGTATCACAACCACACGATGGAAATAGCCCAAAGCGGAAGTTGCAGCCATCTGTGTGTGTGCGGCATGCTTTGTATTTTACATATTTTTGACTTCCTTTTAAAAAAATAAATGATAAAAAAAAACACTTGTTTTATTTATTTTTTTAAATATTAATTTGTGTTCTTTGTGATGATCATTTTAAGACCATAACCAGTTCTGCACAGAGGCAGTGCCAATAGAGTAGAATGCCATAAATCTCCCGTTTACTGGGATGTGTTAATGACATGGATGGAGTCTGTGCAGGCTGTTAAGTTGTCTCCCCCCCAACCCCATCCCCCCTTATTTTTTTATTTTCTTTTCTTCGCAAGGCTTCTGTGCGGTCTGGCAATGTGTGGAAAATTTGATAGTGGTGTTTTGGATGCTGTACAAAAAAGGTTGGGCTCATGGGAGGGAAATGTTGTCGTAAAACCCCTGACTTTTCCTTTTATAGATTTAATGACTTGTTTTCCTTTCAGTGAGGACCAACAGCATTTATCGATAGTGGGCTCCCCCTACTGGATGGCCCCAGAAGTGCTCAGAGGAGAAGTCTATAATGAGAAGGTGTTGACTTGATTTCCTTTTTTTAGCTACACTATATTGTATTGATTGATGTATTTGCTTATTTTATTAAAGGTTTTAGGACATGTATTTCATATGTACAACAATACGCCATAAAAGCCCTGCTACACTTATAATAATAATAATAATAAACTTTATTTGTATAGCACCTTTCATACACAATGTGCAACTCAAAGTGCTTTACAGTT